>JABFDZ020000002.1:20174494-20188339 GCA_019775955.2 Pollimyrus isidori
TCATTTACCCCCCGAACCCCCCCCCGGGAGAGAAAAGCTCAGTGGTCTGAATGCGGAATCCATCACTGCTGCTGCCCACACCACAAAATTTCTTCCCAGCATGTTTGATAAATCGGGTAATGAAAAGTGATAAATCTCATTCACATCCAGCATCCCTGTCATACATCAGCAGTAACTGCTGGCTTCCTTCCAAGAGCCAATCGGGAGGCTCCCTGGAGAGAGGCCTTGGGTACCAGCCATGATCATTGTGGGTAGGAGGCGGTATATGAATCTTAGAAAAACTCACTCTTGTGGGGGCAGGAAGGAAGGCATGTTGTCCTCCATGTCACCCGGCGTCAACACTGCTAAAGCCCAGAAGCCTGCTGTCAGCAGCTTCCCCCCTAAAAGCAAAATACTCCCACCTCTAATCCTGACTCATGTGCAAGGATATGTGTTACATTCCACTTCCAGCCCCTTCTCAACAAAGGTTTTTTGTGTAACTCTTCTCAGCCAACTTCCAACTCCTAATGGCAAATTGAGTCTCCAAACATGAATTACTCATGTTTAATGTGGTAGATGAAACAGTAGAGGATCTCACCAAGAACCTCTGTTGCCTTCCTCCTACAGTGTTTGGGGTTTGAATTGTGTGTGTATGTGTGTGTGTGTGTGTAGAGTTTGCATGTTGGTTCACACATCACATGAACTGCAGCTTCATAACGCATCAATAATGCATTCATGGAACATTAATAAGCAGCATGTAAGTACATCTTAAAATGTCATAAAGCATTACATTTACAGTACTTTTAATGAGCAAGACATGACCGCTGTAATTAATCATTATAATCATATAGCATTTGTTACAAATGTATGTTAATGCTCTTGAGGTATGTGAGGATGTTTAAGCATACTAACATGCTGCTTATGAATGTTCGACTGCTTATGAATTTTCTAATTTACCGGTCATGTCCTCTTTACACAGGCTAGAGGTTTTCAGAAATAATATTATATACAATATCCATATAGCAGTTCAATTTATTTCCCAAAAGAAAGAAGCCAATGGAAATGCTTGTGTCATATTATGCCTGGAGCTATAACACAGGAAAGAGTGACCTTTGAACTTGTGAATGTGTCTGTCCCTTTGTGTGAGCTCGTTCCCAGAGGGGTCATCATCATTCCTGCTGCAGGACATCGGAATCTGCTCCATGGGAAATGAGTGGGACTTGAAGCAGGAAGTCTGAAGCAATGGGGTTTCCCATGGAACATTGTCTATGTTCAGGCAGACAATGGTCTGCATATACTATACATTTAACATGTTATTTGTTTAATTGGCTGTCTAAGCAACCCTATCCTGGATAACTGGTTAGAATGTGGGTGGTTGCATGGATGGATGTATTCAAGGGCTGTAGTTTTAGGACAGAAATTCCGAAGTATGTAAAGTGAACTTATTAGCTCATATAAAAACAGCGCTTGAATCATCAAGACAGAGGTACTGATCTCATTATTCATTGAGGACCCAGACTGTGCAAAAGACCTTGCTTTAGAAGGATCTCAGACGTTATAGAATGCCAAGATGTCTGGTGGAGAAGTATGAGCTGTTCTGATTATCTTAGATACTTGGGGCAACCAACAGAGGCAAATTATGGGGATAGTGATATGAGCATACTGTACTGTATGTGAGGGTGCTTTAGAAGCACCAGACTCAGTTGGAGAGAACTGAGTGTGCAAGAACATCCAGAGGAGAAGGTAAGTGCATATGAGAACTTCAAGGATGAGGGATTCAAGCACAGAGCAATCAAGACTAAGAACTATGATGTAGTAAGATGAGTCAGGGTAAAAAGCAAGAAGGTTTGTCCACGGGGTGGAGGGAAAAGCAGACCCAGAGCCACAGTCGTGGCCAGTGGATCAGAAACTCAGGCATCCAGGGGAAAACAGGTTGCTCATAGACCAGTCATCAACTGCACACGGGGACAATTCCTCACACTGAGTGAACTGGCCAAGCCGGTTACTTACCTTTGTATGTGCACAGTATTTCTGCAATGCAACTATGGGTCACGCAAACCACAATCGCCACCATTGTAAAGTCACATGACCCGTCCACCATTCAACAGTAGCATTGTCTGGCAACATACATTGGAGGTCACATCATGCACCCACATCACTCATCCCAAAAAGTCACAAAAAATATTTTTTTATTTGTGTGCACAAGATATTACTTAAGCAGACAATAATTTAAATCATTTAAGAGGCTAGGTTATCATGGGAATAAATTGTAGCCTTCAGTAGCCAGGGGGGGGAGGGCAGAGAATGGGATGTAGTGCAGGCAGCGGAATGGAGCCGAGCTTTACAGCTTGCAGGTGGGGTGGAGAGCTTCCTGGAGAGCTGGTAGTGCTGCTGGGCCACGATCCACAGCATGAGGGCAACGTGGCAAGCTGAAATCAGTTTGGTCATACAGTAACAGCGGCATCTGAGTCACTCAGTGCATGCTGGGTATGATGACATCACTGAAAGGTTGGAGTTTCAAATACGGCTCTGCCTCATTCAAAGTAGTACCATTCGAAGCTGGTCTGGCACCCCAGGCCTCGGTATCACTGTGTTTTCAGAACTGGGGACGGGAGGCAAGGACTGATCTATTACGTGACTACATCCACACTGCTATATTTTCATTTAAAGACAGAGACATTAGTCTCCATCTTTGCTTTATGTCCGCACTGCCTAGGAGACTTTTGTAAGCGATGTCACAGTTGTATACTTGCATAGACTTTTGAAAAGGCAGCCTTTAAAGCACCCTGATTGGTCACATTGCCCTTCCCTGATTTGATCTTGCTAGTTACACCCACTCATTGTCTGATTGGTCACCTGGTCACCCTACACAGAAGCACACGACATGGCGAATATGAAGCAGCTGCTTTCAAGGGCTCTTTCCCTGTTGCTGACCTGTATGTATGGGACGTATTTTCTGCAAAAAATAAAATGAAAATGGTAAAAAGAAAACATAATCTCAACTTAATTTCCAGTCACACGCCGCTTAAATAAGAAGATAAATAAATTGGAAATTAAGTAGCGTGTGACTTTTCCGTTAGTTTGGGCAGCAAGGTTGACCACGGCCAAGAAACACAAAGACAACGGTATCGTGAGACACACTGAAAAAGCCCTGCAGTGATCCGTAGCTCCGCCCACTGGCCCACTCCGATTAGCATTTATTTGGATGTATTGAACTTGAACATGAAAAGGCAAATTGGAAAATGAAAAGAAAAAAAGGGTTTTTAATTTTGTTTTTTAAGTTTTTACATCTGACTCATGCATGAATGGAAAATTAAAGACAGCTGCTATTTCATTTAAATTTTTGCAGGAGTTTTGTGCACAGACTTTGGAAACTAAATGGCAAAGTAGAGATTGTATTTTCTTTTTATCATTTTCATTTTATTTTTTGAATAAAATACCTCCTATATGTGTGAAGCTAAGTAGCATGTTACACAGTAAGACTGCTGCATATTTACTGGTCAACAGGGGCGTCATGAGACCTATTATATGGGAGATTTAAAAATGTGACTCAGCCCCCCTATCCATTCACCTCTAACTACTCCCCTGTTTTACGACTTCATTATAAAGGGATTATGAAGGTGTAGTTAATGTAAAGCGTTACTGCATGTTCTCTCCATAATCTGCTGATGTTGATTCTAAACCAGAAAGTCGGGCAAATTGAGGGCATTACTGCCTTTAGTGTGTGCACGTGTGCTCTGTTATGGTCCTGCACCCTACTAAAGGGATTCTGGAGGCGGAGAGCGGTCTAGCTTAGCGCTTAATAAGGGTTCCAGCACTTTCTTTAGGCTTCACTGTCTCATGTTCTCATTATGGAGGCTAGAAGTTTTCCAAAATAATATTACAGTGGTACCTCGGTTCTCGAACTCACTAGAACTCGAATTTCTTGAAAGTCGAACTCTACATGATCTTTGTGCTGGGGTCCTTCAGAAGATGTCGCCCTAGGCTGTCGCCTTTGTCACCTAATGGGTTGACTAGCACTGACTCAAAGACGAGCCAATAAATAAGTACAAGGTACTCGCAACACAGATGAGATCATGACATCCACGGACAGACATGCCTGAGGGCAAATGAGCCAGTAAACAAAAATGTTCTTTGCAAAAAAGAGCTAGACAGAACCTTAATTATCGGACTGACTAGTGACTAATAACAGACCGTCCAAAGAAGAGACCAAAAAAATCTGTGAGAAAATAAACATATGAGCCACAGAACATGAGTACTGATACCCTCACAAACAGAAAGGGAAGTCTGTTAGGGGGTTTGGGTGAAACTAGACCCCTTAGTTTGCATCATCACGTCCCAAAATAATAGGAGTGGGGGGTGTCTATGCCGATCGTAGCTACATCTGAGTCTTTTCCATCTAAAATCCAGGTCTGTGACAGCCTGAGAACAACAACTCGTTCAGGGAATTGCTTGATTACCCCTTGTTAGTAGACTTATCTGCTCTAGTTACGTTTGCTGTTTTTTTAAGAAGAATTGAGTGGTTGTTCGCTAGAACATATTGTGTTTCCCCTCGAAAGCTACCATTTACTTTGGGCCGGACGTGTGGGGCATTTAGATCAGTGCTGCTGCGCGTGCAGACCACGGGGGATCCCAGCAGATGCAGCTCATACCTGGATGAACATCCCTGGGCTTATAGCTATGTTGACCTTCTTCGAGCTTTGAAAGCCAGAATGTAATAGGAAAACCCAAGTGGTGGTTCATTCCAAAGCCTCCAAAACTATTTTAGAAAACAACAGAAAAAAATTGTTCTGAAAAAAATACACTAAGAGTTATTTAACATAATTTATAGCCAATTATTCCTTTTTACTTCTGAGCAGAGAATTTAATGTACCTCCGCACGAGATACCATCACATTTTCTGACAGCAGGCTCCCCCCACAGATTTGTTGATAATGGTTGGCTCCTCTTACTAAGCCGAATATGTAAAATGCAGAAATAACATCATAATGAAAATCCCTTTAATCCCTCAATCTATCTCTCAACATTCACACACAGAAAATTCATAGGTAGCATAACACATGGTTAAAAAAAACACTAGCTGTTAATGACAGTCTGGATGGAATTTGCAAGTCTTTGAACTGAAAAAAATCCCTGACAGATCCATCTGTTAAAATTTGAAGCATATTAACGAGAGCGTGGAAATCTGCAGCCTTCCGACTCGAGATGCATGCGATTGCATTTTCAGCTGAGCACGAGGTGCATTTGAAACCTTCCCGGATCACTTGTCTTTTGTAAAACCTAATAAAACTGCAGCTATGTGGCTTTTCTCCCAAACAAAAGGGGTTATTTTATCGAGATCTCATTTCAGTACATCAGAGTTTAGGAGAAATTCCCAATAGCTAAAAGTGCTTCAGAAGGTTAGACAGAAATAGGCACTTGCTTGGCAGTAAAAGGTATCACCGAGCAGCAGTGGTGGCTTTCAGAGTGAGAATCTGTTCAGATGACAGGATTCCAGAGAGATTTTCCTGCCTTATTTGGTCAGTAGCTAAAGACACTTTCACTCAAAGCATTACATTGTTATTTTGAGGGGTTGTAGAAACACAGCAACCTTTACTGTGTAACCTTGAGTATAATGCGATGTTGCCTTCTGTGTGCATTCTTTATGTATACTCTGCAATCCATAGACCTCTACATTAAGGATTAAGTGTTAAAGCCTTTAGTTTTGGCTTGGTGTAGAACTGCCCCTGTATTTTTATCGATTTTTTCCTCCAGTTATGTCATTCGGAATAGAGATGTTTCAAATTTACTGTCTGAAAAATTTGAAATATGACCTGTGGTCAGAGGTAAAAGAAATTCCTGGGGTCAATGTAAAAGAAAACATTATCTCAGTTTAATTCAAATGAATTTGTCTGCAAGAAGAAACATGTTTGCATTTAATTTGATTTATATAGCAAAGGTTTTGGATTTGGAAATAGTGTTTCTTCAAATTGACTGATAATTATCCTTGTCGCGTCAGCTGAGCCTGACAGGAAAGGAAGGAGCTGAGAAAACTGAGATGTCTGAATAAAACAGCTCTATATTTTTCACACATTTAATTTTGGAAAAAATCTGCCAATGAGTCATTTTTAAGTGTATTTTGAAGATGGGTGTGCGGGTATGTTTGAAGGTGTTTACCGTACCATCCATGAGAAAAAAATCACTCTGGGGCATCACCCCCACCCTGATGGAAAGCAACCTCTTGCATGCGTTGGAGGTAATTTGCGCTGTGACATCTATGAGCTTACAATCAACAATTCACACCAGGCACAATGAGGACTCGCCGCGTTGCCATGGTGACCACGCAGGGGCACCGGTACCTGAGAGAACCCGTGGCTTTTCATGCTATAGTCGGTTGGATGACGGACACAAGAAAAAAGTAAAGAAAACATAATAAATAGATGAATTTATAAATGTTTGTCTGTGAGCTTGTCAGGATAAACTATCTGTCATGGTCCTTAGCGCTGGACATGCTGAGGAGTAACGGTTTCTGGCAATAGCTGCGATGAATTAGTCCCCAAGGCTCCGCCCAACTAGGGAAGCCTCTCCTACACAACAATTTCTGGGGCCATACATTTATTTAGATAATGAAAGTAACTGATAGAGAACATATGTGAACCCCCAGGATGATGACATAGCAGGTAACTGGAGTCATATGTTCCAGTGTGGTATAACTTCCCTGCCCTATATAAAACACACACAATAATGGTTAAGTGCAATATGGCATTAGAACAATCAAAACTCACAGAACAGAAAATGGTTAGGGACCGATTTCTAAAGACTTGAACTTCCATCAGCCCAAGGTCAAGCAGAGCATTGACATATGCTACCCCTGCTCCAGCTTCTCCAATAACCAGAGGTACATGTTTACACACGGCTGAAAATCTGGCTTCAGGAATAGTTCAGTTTTCATTTAGACAACATGTATATTACAGTACATGCAGTGGTGAAATCGTCAAACATGAGCCAAGTTCAGTTTGTAATGGTAGTAGCTCATAAGCACAAATTTCAGCAGCATTCAGTGAAAATATATAAAATATATGTGTCTAATAAAAATATAAATTGTGTCTAATTATGTTTAATTCAGCTCCTACTTTGCATTTGCAATTTCGATCAAGCAGGGAGAATATTCTCAGATCTCTGCCTGGGTCATGCATTGGTGCAACTGCAACATCCTCAACTCATGGTAACTGAAACAAAATAATATTAGTTTTAGTTTATAGGGGAACTTACATAATTATGAATTTCCTGAGGTAAAACTGGAATCCTTAAACCCCTGTGCAGGCACACACACACACCCACCCACACACACACACACACACACACACACAAACACACATACACTCACATAAACACCCGCACACAATTCAAAGGCATTCACACAAAAAATATTCCCACAACTTTAAATACTGAGTTAAAATAACAGCGGGAGGAATTTAGATACAAACTATCGTCAGAAGCAGAGCATTTTCTGCCACAGCCCTGGAAATATATTTCTTTGCTTGTCTGCTTGCTTGTTTGTTTGTTTGTTTGTTTGTTTGTCTTCCCAGCTAAAACAAACAAATGCCTCAGTACTATCATGTTTCCACTTATACACACACAATATTGGTGCTTCCTTATGCATGGATGAATGTAGCATAATTATGTTTACATATATATATATACTGTATATAGCAACGGCTCTGCAGTGATTTATGACTGTACACACTTTGGCCGATGCATCACCTGCTGATATGTAGAATGTTGCCAGCGCAATCTTTTGCCTCCCTGTCACAGGTTCAGAACAAGACTGCCCACAGTTCTGACATGTTTTGATGTTTTTCCATCCCCGCAACTTATCTGAAGCATTAATGCCCTCTGTCTGTCTCTAGGGCAGAGATCATGCAACATATTTCTAGCTAAACCTCGTCTCCTATGATTATTCAGCGCTGACTCTGTCAGCTAAGAAACATGAAGTGTGCAAACAGCATAATGTATCCACAGTGAGTAACAATATTTATTAAACCATATCATGGCCGTTCATATCTCCCATGAATAGCCACGCTGTAAATACAAATAAGTAAAGGTTGTTGTCCTTGAATCTTCATGAAACGGCTTCCTGCATGTTAACGATGTCTTCAAGGGATCATACAAACACAGGAAAGATTGCTCTTATCACCCTGGTGGCTCGACTGCAGACTAAAATGGGTGAAACAGTACCATGACATTTATTTAAGAAGTTTAAGCCCTTGACCGTGAGAGTTTTTCTGTTACTTTTTAAAAATGCACATAGAGAGCTGATGACAGAGGCAGATCCCTGGTTTCCATACCTCCTCCCACACCACATTCCTGCACTACGACTTGTGGGCGACAGAGCCTGACCAGTCATTCATCCAGATACAAAAAAAAAAACGCATTTACAATAAATTATTATTGCAAAATGTGATTGACAAAAGCCACATTTTCAAATATCACTTTACAATACAATTACAGTTAATGAAACTTAATATGTTCAAATATCATTTCCATCTGATCAGTAAGGGGCGCAATTTCACTCTCTGCACACCCGGTAAAATTGCCCATGCTATAACGTCACCATATTTCAGCATCAGGTGGGGAGCGGCAGGATGATAGCCGAATGGTCACACATCAACATCAACTTATCTGAATATCGAGAAGTTCTTAGGAAGACGCAATAAGACGTTTATGCAGATATTTAAATATTTCCACTATCACAGATTCGAAATTGTGCAGTTTATGCTGTTATTAAAATGTATTAAAATATTGAACTTGACACACTGCTGTTAAAGTTCATCTTCCTATCTAAATGGGGACTGTCCACTAATTTATATAGGAAAACCTCTAATCCCAATCACAACACCCTTAAACTCTACCCATCCCTAACCTTAACCACAAGTAACCAACCCAAATCCAAGAGATTTGGCACTTTTACTTTTTTGACCGCATTCACGGATTTTTATAAAATTGTTATTATAAAAGTTATCCAAATGGGGACCTGAAGAAGTGTCCCCAAAAGTAGGGAAATTCAGGTTTTACTACACTTTGGGGACAATTTGGTCCTCAAATGTGACCTATGCAAACCCACACACACACACAACACCCCCCCACACACACAAACACACACACTCACACACAGCATTGAGACAGACGCGAAAATAGGTATAAATCACATTCTGGGGACATTTGGTTCCCACAAGGTAAGTTATATCAGGACCACACACACACACACACACACACACACTGAGCACTGAGGACCAGGAAAAACCCATAAGATAAAAATAACAGGTATTAATCACATTCTGGGAACAATTGTTCTCCACAAGGTACACATCCATGGAGGTATGAGGTGATAATTCACATCCTGAGTTCAGAGTAAAGTCAGAAGAGGTCTCAGGTTTTCAGCTTGTGATGTATGAAGCACCAGAGCTAATGGCTCTTTGGAGCTGCCTGCTTCCTTCCTTCTTGCTGTCCTGCTGTAGTGCAACGTGACTGAAGGGCTGCTTCAGCAACATGGCATTTAACTTCACAGATGGGTGAATCAGGGTACAGGATTTATGGCTCATTTTTAGGGATTTTTTTTAGCCTGTTTACCGTGTAATAACTGTGCCTCTCCTGGACTGAAACAGCGGGATCTATAATCTGCAGATAAATTCAGGGACTCCCCTGGACTGGTCTGTTTCCATTCTGGGGTCCCTACAGTAAGGAATGCTGGGGGGGGGAAATATCTTCACAATTCTTCAGAGCCCTTCGCCATGGACCGAAGCCAGATTTCTGAGATGCTATGGGATAGAGGCAGTCAGCAGGTACGCCATGTCAATTTAATAATTTATAACACGTAGGAGGTGACTGGGACCTTGTATTATCAAGCTAAGCGCTTGGAATCCCCTGTCCTGTGGATGAAACCATCTCCCCTTCATGCAGGGTGGTTGTGGGTTGGGGTGTGACTGTCAGTGTGACGGGTGAGCAGAATACGCACCAGTGGACCGCGCTCCCTGCCTCCTACAGTACATATCCTTACGTGGCGTGTCAGACTTAGTGTTCTGCCCAGCACAGTGCCTGTAGGTAATATCGCCACACTGCTTTCACATTTGTTGTTTGCATGTTAAAGCCTTAAATTGTATAGTCTTTTATTTTTCCTGTGATATACACATCTTACTCGACAGACATAAAAAAAACAGCTAATACTTCCTAGAAACACTTTTGGCTATGATTAAAGCTGAGAGCCCGCATCGGTGAACCCCACGTTCCGACCTTGCAGTCCTCATTGATTCTTCACGCTTGGTTGAGGCCAGTGGGGTTTGGTGGAGGACATCACCCTTAATGCGGCTTTCACCCATAATCACATTTCAGCCTGGGCTTTGACCGGCCTTCTCCAGACCATGGATTTTGCTTCCTGTGGCCTGGTTTTCACCACTTTCTTCTGGTCATGGAGCAGCTGCTGAGCCAGCTTGTCCGTGTGAGTCTTTTCTGCTTCTTGCAGGCTGGTGTGGCCTCTTCCTTTGACTTTGCCCGGACCCAAGGCCGTGAGCTCTAACCCCGCCTCTGAAGTGTGACACCAACATCACGTCATCCAATAGGCACATCCACACCCAGGGCAGCCATTTTCACCTCATATAATTCATCGCTTACAAGCAAATAGTTTGGTGCTCATTTTATCTCCTGCCACACCTCTTCCGCCTTCCATGTGTCTTTTGACGAGGTCTAAGTGGATTTCGAGATAGACTCCTTTCAGAAAAATAGCTTCCCTCTTCCTGTCCCATGATTGTGAGCACTTGAGTTATTCTAGGTCATACCATCCTCCTTCCACTTCATAATGATCTACTTGACTAAGCTCCAAAGTGTATTCAGAGGCCTTTTTGTTGCTATCCCTCTTCTAATCTATGCCTTTCAACATGTTTCCCAGATTTTATTTCTGAAAACATGCCAGTCTAACCTGAAATGAAGGAAGCTCTTAAAGCTCGCCGATTAACTATGCGGGCTTTCCTTGCAAACTCCAAAGGCCAATTCAGCGTAAACTTATTTTAGTGCGGAAGGACTGAATATGTACCTAATGACTTTTTCATCGACAGTGTGCAAATTAAACACCCTTATCACTACAGGACTGAGTAGGTAGTGCCGATCCGAGGGAAATAAACCCAATTTTAGCCTAGAACTCAATACATAAAATGTGGAAATGGTTCACGTAACAGATAGAATGTTTCCTAAATTAAACCATAATTAGACAAAACAATAATAATGGGAGCCACATATGAAACAAGTATATGAATAAAAATACTCCTGAGATGGCTGCCTTATACCTCCATGGAGTGGGGGGGTGGCTGCGTGGATTGTCATGTTCACCGCCTGCCCTTCCCATGTTTATGGCCAGCAGACATGGCTGCCCATTCTGCCTGTTGTCCTCTTTTGTCTGTAGCCTTTAGTACCTAGTGTGCTTCCTTTGGTTCTTTAGACCACTGCATAGCATAGTGGGTGGAGTGCACAGCATATAAACTGCAACCCTTGTTCCCTTGGGTTCAAAGCTAACCCCATATTAGCCTCCTGTGTTATTTTGTACTTAATGGTTTTCTGTTCTCCAGCGTTTCAGTTAATTCCCTGCTTGAGTTTCCCTGTCTTCCGTCACCCTCCTCAGGTTTTATATTGTTTGCTTGTTTCATGTTCATTTACCTCGTGCAATGATTTCCCTGGTCCCCGGTTCATAGCTGCTTAATTCTGTGTTTAATTCTTAGTTAATTGCACCAGTATCCTGTTTCCAGTGTCTCTTCTGATTGGTCGATTGTTTTGAGTATTCACACCTGCCTTTTGTTACTCCCCATCATCTGTGTATTTCAGCGTCTGTGTCTGCTTAGCTCCCTCAGTTGGATGTCATATCACAGGCTCACCCTGTGCTTTCTTACTGTGCGTATTGGATTCCTGTGTTTAGTGTGGTTTCATATGGCCCTTAGTTCGGTTTTCTTTGCTCGCCCTGTGTTTTGTTGCTATAGCCTTTTGACCCCTCGTGATTCCTTTATTTTCTGGTTTGTGTTTTGTTATTAATAACCCCCTGTTGTTTTGGGGTCGCACTGCGGATCAGCATCCTTTCCTCGCTTTCAGCATGCCCCGAACACTTAGCATGGATCTTCTTTCACTGCTCAAAAATATATGATGTGTCTCAAAAACACACCCATTGCATGTGCGGGTGCCCTATTAGGGGCTGGCATTGCAGGAGACATCCTCTGCTAAGTGCGGAAGCCAGTATTGGATCAACCATATTTTGTCTGGTTAAACACCCAAAAAAAATATTAATAAATATATTACTTTTCAGGATGAGTAAGTTTGTGTGTGTGTGTGTGTGTGTGTGTGTGTACATAAACACATACAGATGTGCCATTTGAGATTTTGGAACCCATAAAAGCATATCATAGTGCGTCCCCCAATCCAGACCAATCATATTGTGTTCCAGATTTTTTATGGCCCCTGTCACTCACTATCCCCCCGTTTATGGATCTCCTTCTGAAAAATAGCAGTGTGTCTAAAAAAGCTGAAAATCCTTACAATAGTTTTTATTTCCATACATGCAAATGCATCGGGAACACTACAAATCGTATACCAAATCAAAACAAGAAGAGAAATTTGTCACATTTGTGTTACTCCTTTACAGAAATATAAGGTTGTTCAAATAAATAGCAGTGTCCGTGCTCTTCTTTATAAACTCAAAGATTCACTGTATGAACTGACAAATGTTTTAAGATTTTGCTTTCCTTTGAATCATTTAACTAATATTTAGTTGTATAACCACTGTTTCTGAGGACTATATTTCTTGGTTTTGCCTCAGAAACAGCATTTTTTGGTGTTGCCCCACACGTTTTGTGTTGGATTAAGGTCCGAGGATTGGGTTGGCCTCTCCATAAAGTCAATCTTGTTGGTCTGGAATGAAGATGTTTCTCATTTACTGGTGTATTTGGGGTCGTTATCTTGTTGAAACACCCATTTCGAGGGCATTTCCTCTTTGGCATAAGGCAACATGACCTCTTCAAGTATTTTGAGGTATTCAAACTGATCCATGATCCCTGGTACGTAATAAATAGACACGCCACCGTAATATCAGAAACATCCCCATATCATGATGCTTGCACCATCATGCTTCACTGTCTTCACAGTGTACTGTGCACTACATAGTGTCTGTAGTGCCTGTGGCGACTAGACACAAAAAGAACAATCTTGCTTTCATCAGTCCACAAAATGTTGCGTTTCTCCTTAGACCAGTCAGTATGTTCTTTGGCAAATTATAACCTCTTCAGCAAGTGTCTTTTTTTCAGCAATGGGATTTTGTGGGGGCTTCTTGCTGATAGCTTGGCTTCACATAGGCGTCATCTGATTGTTACAGAACTCACAGGTAACTTTAGACCTTCTTTGATCTTCTTGGAGCTGATCATTGGCTGAGTCTTTGCCATCTTGGCTATTCTTCAATCCATTCGAATGGCAGTTTTTCATTTTCTTCCACGTCTTTAATGTTTTGGTTACCATTTTAAAGCATGCACAGTCATTTTAGCTGAGCAGTCTATCATTTTCTGCACTTCTTTATAGGTTTTCCCCTCTCCAGTCAAGGTTCTGAACAATGCCTGGAATGACCCATTTTACTCAGGATTTCAGAGAGAAATGCTCTAAACCAGCATGTACTACATTTGCTGCCTTCCTTACTTAAATAAGGCCCATAATTGGCACCTGGTTTTTCACAGAAAGAGTGAACTCACTAATTGAACTTCACACTGCTATTATTTTGTACACACTGTATATGTGTGTGTGTGTGTGTGTGTGTGTGTGTAATTGTCTAATGTCTTTTTAATTATTTACTTTGCATATTGAAATTCCC
>JABFDZ020000002.1:20188439-20205783 GCA_019775955.2 Pollimyrus isidori
TGTGTGTGTGTGTGTGTGTGTGTGTGTGTAATTGTCTAATGTCTTTTTAATTATTTACTTTGCATATTGAAATTCCCTTAGAGAGCTAAATTAATTTGCATATTCTCAATTTCGATATGTTTGCTCCTTGTTTGTCCATCAATCAGGCAGCCGTGATGTGGATGGCAGAGCAGAGCCAGATTTTTAGGGATTTTTTATTTTCATCTCCACTGGCTCACTTAGGGCCACTGGCCATTCGGTGCATTCCCAGGTAATTTTTCTTTTTCTGTTTTTTTTTTTTTTTAAACAAATTGAGCTCGGTGAGTAGCACTCCACAAATAGGGGTTTCTGACCCACCTCTGCTCAGCATGCATGGTAGTTTCAGTTTCTGCTTCAGGCAGAATTCCTCCCACAGTCCAAAGACATGCAATTAGATTTATTTGTCCCCCTAAATTTTCTGTAGTTTGTATGCTCCCTGCAATGGACTGATATCTGAGTCTTGTGCCCTTGCTGCCAGGGACGCTCAGTGTTCTCCCACAACCCTGACTAGGATAAGTGATGGACTGACTGATGGGCAAAACCATCAGCGATTAGTGTCATTTTATTTTATTGCTGAAAATATCTTTTTGGGTCGGACCATGAACACGAGCGGCATGTGCTGTTCATTACCCCCATCTTGGGATGAAATATGATATGACACCCCAGACATAGCAATCGCTGGCGCCGAATCCGGCTCTTTGGGGAAAGGCAGACGTACATTAGAGCTAGCAGAGTAGCTCCTCTCGCAGGTCCACCAGCCTGGGATTAATGTGCATGTGTCTGCATGCGTGACAACGCATATGGAGCAACGTGTGGCCTGTGCTTTGCATTTTTCCTGGTTGCTTTGTGTCACATCATTTTGGGATAATGCCAGTCCAGTTCAGGAGATCACGTGGCATAAACGTGGCCAGATAGAAACGCCTGCTTATCCATCCTCATACAGTACAACATATTTACCAATTCGGGGTCTTAAATTTACATACACTCATTTCATCTTGGTTTGTTTGGCACATTTTCATAATTGCACAAATAATTGCTATGAAATGCCAAAATATACAATGAAGCTGAGCATTTCACACCTTCCTGCTCAAACACCCATCGCACTCCTCCTCCCCTCCTGCTATTTTCAGACATTTCATAGACAGAAATGGTTCTCAGAAAGAAAGTGTATAGTTCCCTCTAAAGCGACGCTCACCCTCGTCGCCCCCAGGTGGAGGCACGCTGTGGGATCGCGCGGCTTCCACTGATGGCAGTCGTCTTCTCACGAGTAAACCCCCCCTCCCCCACCCCAGGCAGATTGAGCCACAGAAGCGGTGACAGGTGACAGAGAATCCTGCCTGAAGTGGCGAAGCTGTCACCAGCTGAGATGCTTGGCAAACCTGAGGGGCAGCTGTCACCAGCTGAGCTCTGTGTGTGTGTGGAGGTCGCAGGTTCACCCCGTGCTACGTGGGATTCCCTCCACAGTAAAAAAAAAAAAAAAAAAATGGGAGAACATGTGGTTGCGGGGCTGGCCGATAAATTGGCATATCGTCTCTCATGATCATGAACGTTCATATCATCATTAGTTTTCATTTCATGTGCCAAACATGTGCTTTCTTCCATAATTACCAGTAACAGTGTATTATATGGTTTGAGTCCTGTGGCCTCATAACCAGAACTGCTCTTGGGTTGCTGGGCAGCCTGGATATTCTCAACCCACTTATCCTCAATTGTGGTCTAAATGTAATGTGTTGTAAGCGTCACATACATAGAAGCTTATTGAGGAAGCAGGAAAGGGGTCAAAGACACAAATAAAGGGGAAAGGGCAACTTTGACAACCACACAGGAGAAAGGTCCAATCAGAAGGCAGGAACCCTGCATTTCTCAGCACTACCTATTCAATATGTTTTTTTTTCTCCCAGCATGTAAGCATGCATTTGTTTCAGGAAGAGAATGCCATATTAATATACTCAATTCCTTTGTTTCTTTGAAACATCTGGAGAAACAAATAAGAAAGCTAAGAAATTCTTTGTGTAGACACTGCACAAATGATGCTTGGATCCGGAGTCTGTTTGAGAGGGCTCATGGTGGTCCAGGGGTGGATCTGGGGGTTGGAGATTGCAGGTCCTCCCCAGGCCATGCAGGGTTCCTCTGGTTCCCTCTTTTTGTCCAAAGGCTTGTACAGTATCTGGCCCCTCTAAATGCCCTGTTTGAGTGCCCTGCTGGACTGGTACCTAGCCTTGCCCCCGGTGCTGGCTGTAATTCAGGTCCCCGCATGGCTGTTTCAGATGGAAGATCGATGGACATTTGGGGTTAACAACAAGTTTCCTACAGCCCAGCATCCTGTTTAATGAAACTGTGAAGAAATGAAGCATTATCTCACGGTAGTAGGGAGTTGTTTTGGAAAGTTGTCCTCTCCCATCTCTCCCCCTTTCATTCTTTTCCAACAAAAATAAACAAGCACACCTGTCTGAATGGAATTTAGTGACCTTCCGCAATCTGTCACCTGTGGCTGATCTGTGGTGATTAACCAGCGGGAACAGCAATGACTGAGGGGAAGCCCCCCCCCCCAGCTCCGCATATGAACCCGGGGCTGTGTCAGCTCGGGAGAATGAGGCTACTTCACGCAGACCCCGGGGGAAGGCAGGGTGGTATTGGGTACGCTCTCTGAATGTCTCAGTCTTTCACTGCAGAGTTATGTAAGATGTTTTTCCAGTAACCCTGCTCCTCACCTAATGAACCTTAGGTCCTACCAAGTGTCAAAAAGCCTAGCTAGCATTGGAAATGTTTCACACTTATTCTACACTGATCATCATTCATTATTTGTGTTCCACAGCATTCCATTAGGATTTCCACAGTCTTCAGGATTTGCCTTTCCCTGTTCCCACACCCAGTTGCATAAAGTTTGTTCCTCCTTTCACCAAAGCATGGCTGTTGAGGATGATTCCCCAACAGGGAGAAGATCCCCACTGTAATCCTGGAGGAATAGAGGCTCCACATCTCCATCACGCCTGATTCCCAGCCATGTGGCGTGGTCCTCCGGCTGAAGTTCCTCCAGTGTCATAATTCTTCTTGGCCACAGCCTAAGGCATCAGCCTGCTGACAGTTAAATCTCCATAATAACTGCCCTGCAGGGATTCAGGGAACATGAATCCAGGAAGGCAGAGGTGCTGCCTGGATGACAGGCTGGAGTCCATAGTAGCGGCTGTTTTTATAAGATCTTTTCATTACCGAGTGTTCTCTCATGGCCTTTGCCTCCAGACATCGCACCATTTCAGGAGCTTCTCCAGGTCCTGTTTGTCGCTTGGCTTTTGGTTTCTAATTACCTACTCAGTGAATATGGCAGTGTGGGAGCTTAACAGAGGGTTTCCTTCCTTGAAGACCTTTGTCAAGTAAAACAGCTCTTAACGTGACTCTGGGCCGCACGTCCGGCCAGAACACCCTCGCGGATGAAAACGCCGATGTCATCAACCCGCCCCAGTGTGAGCTCGTTAGGGAAGGGCTGCTGGCACAGTTATGTGTTTGTTCTGATGTATATGGACACACCAGTTCAGGTTCCAGCAAGTTTTATAACATATCCTTCATAATTTTTGCACTTAATTAGCATGGAAGTCACCACAGGGCAGGCCTCCTCTTTTAGACGAGCTGGTTTGATGCAAAGATCTCGGGCGTGGTGATAGCTGCTTAGTGGCGCTTTAGGTGTGAACATCAGATTTTCAGGTTGGCGTCACCCTACTGCAGGAATATGTGAACAGGATGTAAGGGGGGGGAAGAGGAAGGTTATATCAGGGGCCCGCGATGGCTTTGATTTCCAGACTCATTTCGGGAGCGAGGGGACAGGGCAGAGGTGAAGGGATGGAAAGTCTGCGTGAAGCTCTGCCTTCCAGAACAGTCCGAGCCGCGCTCAGGATCCCACGCCAAGCCCCATTGTGTTTCCTGTGATTTCTGTGCCAGTCGTTCCCCTATGCCATGCATCTGGGAAGCACGGAGGAGGCGGATTTGCCTGCAGATTACCAGGCACAGCGCCCGCCTGCATGGGTGGGAGGATGACGATCGTGCATGAGGCCTGATATCCGTGTCTTTAATAGCTGCCCCTGTTAGCCCTACACTCTGGTACAGATACGTGCTTTCTGCCTCACCCCAGCAAGACCCCCCCCCTCATGCAGACAGAAACTCATCTGAAAATATTCACCATGGGGTCCATTTGATGGGCAAAGGAAAGGGGCAAAATGCTTAACAAATGCTTTTGCTAACTATTAAAATAATAATAATAACAACAGCAATTACACAATGACACAGAGTACAACGGTCCACACAAAAACATGATAACTATAAGCCTTTATTCTTTGTCGTTTATTCTTTTAATTCTCCTCCCTCTGTTAGCACTAGTAGCATTCTTAATATAATACATCAGTTAGCAATGAATGATGTTGGACAATGGGAGCTAATTAGTAGTAGTTCAACGGTTATTAAATAAGTTAAATCATGCTGCCGTCCACTGTGTTGGCATAATTGTTGCATGTCTGACATTTCACTCACTACCCAGCATTTCACCTTTTTACCACTATTAGTTATTTAATCAAATTGTTTGTTAACAGCCCTGACACTCGAAGTCCTTTACAAAAAAAAATACCCCCCCCCACATTCATGTTTGTTTATCCTGCAGGATCATCTCGCCCATTTCTTTAGGCACCGTCAGAAATTACGCCGTGTCGACTGAGGCGAGATGAGCTGTATCATAGGTTCTGGTGTCAAACGTGAGAAAAGAAAATCAACAGGAGTCTTACACGTGAGGAAAATAGAAAATGTTTCCCAGGCAACCACCCCCAAACTTCTCACAAGGAGTGTTCAGCCAGGAGAGAGAGAGAGAGAGAGAGAGAGAGAGAGAGAGAGAGAGAGAAACAGAGACAGAAAGAGAGAGAGAGAAAGAGAGAGAGCGCCTAAGCACACAGTCTTACCCACAGCAGCTCCTGTTTTGGTGCTGCTCGCCTCATTGAGACAGCGTGTTCCTCTAGGCACTGTGCTTCAGCCAACCGCCACACTTCACAGCTTCCTGCATCATAGACATCTGTCCAATAAAGGGAACACAGCCTCTCACCGGCCCATTTGCTTAAGAGTGCCAAATGAGAGTGAAGACATCAGTGATTATCGATTCCCTGTGACTCCAAAATCCAGCTCATTCATTAAGTCTGGAGCAGGATTAATTAAGTCTAGAGGGACCTGACCATTAATCTTGGCTGCTCGCTGCGTCAAGAGCCATGGTGGATCAAATAGTGACCCCAAACAGCCCGGAATGCATGACACAGACAGAAAGATCTCCGTAAACAGCTCTGTTTGTGTGCAAGACTTGCAGTATGGTGGGAGAATAATCTCTTGCACCCAGAGCCGTTATAGATGGGGAAGGTCAGGGTCTGCTTGTGCGGTAATGCTGAGACACCAACTGCTGATGGGTAATGAACAAGCACAGTGGGAATGGATGGAAGAGTTTAGGAAGGGCGGATATGTAACTGGGGGGGGGGTGGAGGGGTTTGGGAAGAGGAGTTATGTGAAGATAAGGATAAGGAACCAGAAAGAAGGGTATAGGGGTATGGGGGAGACTATGGGAAAGGAGGATCTGCAGATCTGCAACTGGGGGGGGTTATGGGAACAGGCCTTTTATTCTGGGATAGATGACTTGGGAGCATGACAGTGAACACTGTGCCCAGAATGACAGAACCTAATGATATATGGAAAGCTACCCTGAATAGGACAAGTGGCATCCAGTGTATATCATCTATACCAGCTACTCAATGTATTTCATAGATTCTGTTTTGTGAATGATAATATAAATGCACGTACTGATGTCAGCTGTGATACATTATGCAATAAATTACTACAGGGCTTGTTTCTGTGCATCTGCACACATTTAACACACTTGCTGACAGCAAATGACTGTCCGAATGTCTGGGGGCTTATAATGTGCCCACGATGTACGCTAAAGCGGGGGGGCATTCTGGAGTTTGGCGCTGTTCTGAAATCTGTGTGACCCTGAATATTTGGCAAGAAATATGTCCAAACAGTTCACAGGTTCGAAGCAGTTTACCCCCAATAGACAGTAACCTAATGACCTCGACACAATGTCAGAAATCTGTGCAGGGGCATGCTGGGTAAAGACAAGGACAGGCAGCCATGCTGGGGTTTGGGTAGAGAGACCTGGTAGATTTACTGCACTTGGAGGTTTGGAAACTCATAGTTGGAGAGTTGGAAACTCTCTCTCTCTCTCTCCCTCTCTCTCTTTCTCAAATTATCTGAACTACAGATCTGCACAGAAATAAAACTGTGAAATAAATATTCTCTATTAATGCTGTCTGCACCACATTCTCAGACTCTCCTCATGGAGGGTGTTAAAAAAATCATCTTTCATTTTGATTAAATTCTTTTAAAAAAAATTACTGTTAAACCGTATGTAAGATGTGATTGCATCTGATGGTGATTCGTATAAACTGGAAAAAAGTAAATAGTCAAAGATCAGAAAACTTCAGAAGCAGCTTCAGAGGCAGAGGTATTGGAGGAACTGGTAAATCACTGAGGATTGGCACAAACCGGATGGCATGATGTTTTTTAAGATGCTCTCATGGAAAGCCCCACTGCGGAATAGCCAAAGAGAAACAGCACTGCGCTTAGGTTCAAGCCCATGATTTCATCGTTCACTACTTACTACAAAATGGCTTAAATACAGACAGTAATGAGCCTATTGGTTCAACTTAGCCTGCTCTGGATGTGCTTCTGGGTACCTGCGCAAAAATGTGTCTATTTAAGTTCAGGGCAACATTTCATTATTTATTACACTCAATTAGCAGCCGAGCAAACCCAGTGAACCGGGAAAATGTCGGGATAAACAGCACTCGCTAACTCAGAGCCGAAACCAGCACTGATGACAGGAGCCATCCAGCCTCTCTTGTGTGCAGTATATTATGGGATGGCAGGAGTCCATGGAGCTCTGCGAGGCCTCAGACGCGATGATATCAGACGAGACACAGTCATTACTCATAAATAGGAATTGGGGGGGGCCTCGAACCGCCGGCCGTCACCAGCCTCCCCGGCCCCCACGACAGGCTCCCAGACCTCGCAAGGTCCGTGTCGATCTTACATTGTGACGCTTCAGAAACATCAAGTGAAGTGCTTTTCCACAGGATGGAGAGATCAGCTCTTGAGCGGAAGCTTGTTCGCTTTCGCTAGTCGCACCCGGACCTCGCCTCTCTCTCAAGTGTTTATGGGCATTCCGCCACTTTATATACTACAGCCGCGTTTCTTCTACAATCACCGACTTAATTTACCGAACAGTATTAAAAAATAGACACCCCCACATTTATGTCCCACTGGCAGAAAAGTGGCTTCCTGCAGCCTGTATGGCTTTGGGTCACACATTAGTTACTCCCGCCTGTTTCACAGCACTGAGGTGCAGTTCTAGGTCAGACACACAAATCTGGATTTGCTACATGGGAGGCAAAAGTAAAAGCAGATTCTAATAAGTGTCCTACAGAGGAGTACTGTTGCACCTTTCCAGACCCCGCAGCTTGAAGACTGGTGCAGGGCCGGTGGCCTCATCCAAGTAGGGAGCTGGGTTTTCATACACCTGTGGCGCTTTCCTCAGCACAGGGGCGGAGCCTGGGCCGAACTGAGGTGGGTGGGGCTGGACATCACCATGGCGACCGGCGCCACAGCACGGCGTAGCCTTGGCGATTAGCTTATCCATGGGTTTCATGGAACGCATCCATGACGGCAGGAAGTCCCAGGTCTGAAGCCTTGCCGGGAGCCGCTGTGGGCTGTGGGACTGCAGGATGTTGATGAGCAGGATGAAGGCGGTGACGCCAGCGAAGGGTGCCCCCACGCCCACCATGACCTGCCAGCCGGCCACCGACAGGCCAAAGACCAGCGAAGGCAGCAGAAGGAAGCACAGCACCAGGTAGAGGATGGCGAACCAGCGGTACTTGGCTGTGCGATCGCCCAGCGTCCGCGCCATGCGGATGGGAAGGCGCATGGCAGGGATCGGGTACCAGAGCAGAATCCCCAGGATGTTGAAGAAGAAGTGGCAGAGGGCGATCTAAGAACAGTAAAAGAAAAAAAACGCCCACAAGAGCAGAGGCTGTGAAAAGGTGTCCATTTACAAGGCCAGCTGAGTCATGAGACCGTTATTTTTCCCCATTAATAAGTGATATTAATGTGGGTTGACAGGCAGCAGCTGATCCATGAAGACAATGGGCAAACAGAGCAAAATCACTGAAGGGATCTGCTCGATGGACCGAGGACGCGTTCCAGGTCTCCTCCAAACCCAAGACACACAAGCTTCTGGAAAAACCCAGCATTTCAGCTGACAAGCAGGTGTGGATGAGGGGTCTGTATATACGGAAGCCATTAGCTGTGAATAGACGGTGGATAGAAGGTGGTGCTATTGGCCAACAGTACCTGGATGGCGGCCGCCAGCTTGTCCCCGGGACTGGCCAGGGCGGCGAGAATCGCGGTGGAGGTGGTGCCGATGTTGGAGCCCAGGGTTAGCGGGTAGGCCCTCTCAAGGCTGATGACGCCAATGCCTGCCAGTACAAGGCAGTCCGGGGGGTAGGTGGGAGTTAGGGGCACCACATGCATCCAAACACAACAGTTACCACCCCCCCCCACACACACACACATATACACTTCACCAGCAAGGTGTGTGTACGGTAATGTGTCACCAGGAAACATGTCAGTAAGGAAAGTGAAGGTAAAAATATTCATTAGGAAAATGGTACATGATAAACGGACGAGCCATTAGAATCTTAAAGTTTGGGGCAACATCCCGAGAGATCTGGGGGGGGGGGGGAGCAGAGAGGGGGTCATGGAAATGATATATTACAGGGAATTAAACTGAAGCAAGAGCCCAAGATAATATGTGAGAAAATCAGCAGTTAACAATTAGAAGAATGGAGCCATGTGTCCTAAGTCCAGGGGCTAATTTCTTATTACTGCTAATGAGGGTTTCTAGGGAGCGGAGATTGTAAACCTCCACCAGAGTTCACTTGGGTGACTTCACTGTTAATTATTGCTAAGCCAGAGTCACTAGAGGGTGGAGAGAATGAACCCATTTGTGGGGCTAAAGGGAACAGCCATCAGAGAGGAGATTAGTGACAGGAGGCCCCATGGTCTGCCTACGGTTTCCTGGTCATCACTATTCCCCGGGAGGATGTCCCTGTCAACGCCTGCCTGGACAGGAACTTGCATATGTATAATTTAAACATATCATAACCCACCCTACTAATGTGATTAAGAATTCAGCAGCACTCTTTAGTAAATCTTTGAATTTGAATTACGAAATTTTCCATCCAGGGTCAAAGAACTGGCCATCACCTGCAAAGGTGCTGGGAGGGGAAGATGTATGCAGACTTCCATGACAATTTTTCCAGGTTTCTCCACAACTTTAATGCCAGCGAGAGCACAGTGACCAATGAAGTTTCGAGTTATTCGTCAGAGAGTCAGCATTAAAGTCATGCCTACCTATCAGAGGGGTCAGGGCAGATGTGAAGACGGAGCTACTCTGAACCACAAAGGTCATCCCGGCACCCACCAGCATGGCCAGGTAGCCCGTCACCCAACCAAACGGATGGGGAAAGTCTGAGTGGGACAGAAAAAGACCACAATTCCCATGAACCTTCAGCCACATTTACATGGTACACGTGTACACAATAGAGCCAACTGACAAGTGTTCACACTGTTCCTCATTACCATTCCTTAATCTACTACAACATAGGCAAATATCATTACAGGCAAACAAAAGCAAACACATCAGAACAGCAGTTTGTTCGATCATGAAAGGCAAAATCCAACAAATATGATGTCATGATGCATGTCATGGACAAAAAAAAAATCCATTTAAGCTCCAGCTGTTTCAGCTGCAGCTACAATAAATGAGCAAAGAATCTCTCACCTGTGTTGATGATCTTCTGGATGACCTTAGCTACTTGCCCTTTCAGGAGTGAGTTGAGCAGTTTGACCAACAGGATCAAGCAGGCGCAGAGAACAGCGAGGGAGGTGGCCAGCAGAATAAGGCCCACCCATAGATCTGACATGGTGGAGTCAACGAACAGGTGTCTACCTGAAGGAACCAGAAGCCAAATTAGCCTCACTGTCCACCCATCATGGAAGGCAACCTTAGAACTAATATCCATCTGCTCGAGACACAGATTGGAATATTTTCTAAAGGGAATTTAATTCAGCCAAGTCCCCTATCCAGAAACCTGAGAGCTATGGTTCTGGTGACGTACATTTCTGCATGTTGACCGGTGATATTAGATCCTCTGCCAGCCACACGGATTGTGGGACAGTGTTGTTTTGAAGACCACTGATGGACGTGTGCCGAGGTGGCTAGGGGGGGCACAAGCACATTTCTCACTCAGGTGTTCAGTTGAGGATATCCATGTGCGAAAACTCAAACAAGGGCCACGCTTTGCCTTACCGGCGGGCTGCTCCCACACCACACTTTCACAAGACTCCTGTTCCGCATGCTCTCGTCTCCCATGGCGATTCCGGTGATAACGGACTTATCCAGCTGTGCCGAGACATGGAGCACATGGGGATAAATGAATCCAGAGTAAAAGCAAGCAGGTGTTTTGCCATGCAGGGCTCCACAATCCCAAATCCATCCATCCATTTTCTGGATGCCGCTTGTCCTATTCAGGGTAGCTGGAATTCTGGAGCCTATCCCAGAGGCTATGGGCATAAGGCAGGGAACAACCCAGGATGGGACACCAACCCACTACAGGGCACACTCACACACACACTCACACACACACACACACACACACTCTCACTCACACACACACACACACACACACTCTCACTCACACACACCATCCACTCACACACACGCTCACACACCATCCACTCACACACACTCACACACCATCCACTCACACACACACACCATCCACTCACACACTCACACACACACACACACACACACACACACACACAGCTATGATCAATTTAATGACTCCAATCCTCATCATGGGGGGAAACCAGAGAACCCAGAGGAAGTCCCATGACATCATGAGGAGAACATATAAACGCCACGATCTTGGTGCCATCGAGTAATGACAGAGACTTGAACCCAGGTTCCAGCAGTGTCAGTGGACAGTATTACCTAGTACACCACCATGCCACCTATGTTCTAAAATCCCCCCTCCCCCACCCACCCATATATTCTCATAAATGACATAATTCCTGTCCAGTTTGCTAGGTTTCTGGATGTAAATGTCAGCTGGAAAGCTCACCAGGTCAAGTCAAGATTTATTTTAAGAGATTTCAGTATGTGTGTGTGTGTTACCGGTGAAAACAAACCTACTAAGTTTGCTAAGTGAATAGATTTTCTCATGCATCCATAACAGGTTTACTGCACTAATGTCACACATGTAAGTCATTTATAGCAATCAACACAGTATCAAAATTCAATTCTCAATAGCGCAGCCAAATTCTCATACCTACTAACTCATGATTATATCCATCCTTGTTGAATCTTCAAGTGTGAACTCATGCCCTGTTACTGCACACCGTTTGCAATATATATACAGTACATCTTACAGCCTCTCCAAGTCCAAGAGAAACTGCATTCATGATCAGAAATTCCAAAGGCATATTTCAAGAACCACCATGAATAACACTCTTTTCTATAAAACGTTAAAAGAAAAAGGATTTTGTTCTCTCTCCACAAAGCATTTCCGTTCCCATGTTTGGCCCTACAGGAAAGGCGACTTGTCTCCAAAGGATCGATCACATAGGCAGACCGGTTTTGGGCTAAAATTTTATTTGCCTCCCTTAGTGGACGTTAATTTTTGACGGCTTGTTGATAAGGTTCATTGTCCTTCTCCAGATAGCCCTGTGAAATACAGATGCTCCTCTACATGACAAGATGAGGTCTGAACGGCCGTCTGTAACTTGAAATGTTCGTAAGTCGTTATTCGACATCATTTTAAAGGTATATACAAGTACACCTAGGATACTGGGAGTACACACTGGGAGTATGGACTGGGAGTATGCACACTACACTGCTGGCGGCAGAAGTAGTGGCCAGGAGTACGAGGCGGAATTGGTGCATAGGAAAAAAAAAAATTGATGTTGCGGCCAGAAAACAGGAGCCCAATGAACACAATTTGGACTTACACTCCTCTTCGTTGGTATGTATGAAAGTTTGCAAGTAGAGGAGCGTTTGTATGTCCATTCTCAGCATAACTGTTCACTATTTAGAAAAGGGGTTATCGCCCTTAGTGAAAACTCATAAGAAGAATTTTAATAATCATTCTGTGTTGGGAATCCAAGAGTTACAGAATAAAAGAAGAAATTAATGCTCTACAGGCTGGATAAAATAAGATGATCACAAGACACGTGAGTGACCCAGCCAGGCACATGTGGTAACAATACTACCATGATATCGAGTGAGAGGCTTGATGGTGACACAGTACCTGGATAATGAGTTTGGTGAGGGGCTCTGTAATGACCTTCAGCAGCTCTGGGGCATCTTCTCCACTTTGGATATGGAAGCTCTTCACCAGGGTGCTGGCCATGTGGTTCAGAAGGCCGGTGGCCACCTCTAAGGGCAGCAAAACCAGCACAGATAGCCAATTGAAGCAGTCATGGATAGTGGCTCCTGCGAAGGCCCTGCAGGAAGTGATGTCATAACTTCAATAAGTGACATCAAGACAACAGACTAAGTGAAGTAAGAGGTGAAATTGACAGTGAGTGGCCGAGCCAGGCTGCAGTCCATCCCAGTACCGTTTGAATTCGTTTCGCTCTCCAGCTTGCATTAGAGCCACAATGGTGTTGGTGACTGAGGTGCCGATGTTGGATCCCATGATGATCGGAACAGCTGAGCTTACATTTAGCACTGCAGCAGAGAGCAAAAGTGGGAAATGTTTACAAAAGCATTTCATAGAAGTTTAGTTTAATTTATTTAAAGATCCCAAACAAACAAAAAACTCATTGGATAGGACAGATTAAATTGGTACAGTCTTGTTTCAGAGGGGACAATTTTAAAATTAATTTACAAATTATCTAAAACTTGTAAATAACTTTAAAAACTTAAATGCAAAAACATTTCATAAAATAAATCCTAAAGCAATTTCTAAAATTAATGTAGGCTTAACCATTTGAGACAGAGAGAGAGAAAAAGATAATGACTTTTTTGTATTTTATTTTGCAGCTCTACAAAAAAGCAGCTACGTCCAGCCAAGAAAGAGAATAAGATGCACCTATTTTTTCCTGCACAACTTATCAATATTTAATTAGATCTACTCAAAAGAGTAATAAACAGATTTGAACCTCTCTGATGCTTAAAAACAATTACATAACAATTTTTATAACTAAAACTTTCTTCAGTGGAATGCCACACAATTTTCTTTTTGTTGTGGTTGGATTTTCAGTATTTATAAATATTCTAATATGTTCTCAGTTATCCAGTTAAGTAAACCTAATTATTGGTTTATTGCCCGCTTATTGTATTGCAGACTTTCTCATTAAATATCTCCATGGAGACTCCCCAGTGAATAGTCTTACCCTTCAATCAGTTCCTTAGTGAATAAACAAAATATTGCCACATTCTATGTCTTAGTTCCTGCCATTAGAACCTCATATAAATATGTGGCAATTCAAAAAAAAAAAAAAAACATTGCTCCAAATGATGAGGAAAGAGTTCCCTTTCTGCCAAAGGAGCATAATTAATCTTTTTTAATGAGTTGGTATTTGCATTGATGCCTCTATAGAGCACCAGAGGTATCAGTGTGGGACAGGGGCAGGTTCTGCATTTGCAGGAGGCCACCGATCTTGTTCTCCACCCAGAGTCAGTTTTGTGCGACTTTCATTGCTAAATGCTCATCATTCACACTCAAGGACAGATCAAGAGACACAATTGAAACTTCCCTTTAAAACTGGGAAATATGTTGAAAGGATACTTTGTTTTGTTATAACTGGCCAAATCTGATTTTCACAAAGTAATATCTAAATACAATTAGCACCTGCAGACACATATACGTACATGCACACCTCACTATTAATTGTCTCTAGCATGTCCACCGTAGATGTCTCCATTTTAACTCACAGCTAGCGGCATGGGTATTTTAAAGTGGATCACGATTTCGGAGCTCAGAACATGTATCGCCGGTGCTGAGACACTCAGACATCAGTCAACGTCAGAATGAGTCACTTACATCCAGAAGACACCAGGCTGACGATAATAGAGGTGGACGTGCTGGAACTCTGGACCAAAACAGTCACAAGGATCCCCACTACCAGCCCGGCTACTGGATTGGACAGTATGGCGTTGTCCTTGAAGATGTCGCCGGCAACCTTACCTACAGAAAGTGTTTTTTTTATACCTCAAATTTTGATTACATTAGCATGGCATCTTTTGATCCAGCAGGAGTTTCTAAACAACACGCTAACTGGCTCTTATATTAAAGAGGTTAATTTGATATTATGGATTGCTTTAGATGGAGATTTATGGAGTCAATATATGGCGGGTAGATCTGCTCTCTGAGGGGGGGCTGCATGTTATAGTAACAAGGCAGCTTCCAACTTTGAGGCAGTTAAAGCCAACAGTGCTGTGTTAGGCTAGAAGATAGCACTAAGGTAGCACATTGGAAAAGGCAATACTCAAAATGTTAGGGTGGCAAACACATGGAGTTTGAATATTTACCCCCAGCCAGCTGGAAGGCTGAACTCAGGATGTCCAGGGAACAGACAAACATGAAGAGGAGAAAGAGGAGGAGGGGGACCTTGAAGAGGCTGACAAGCAGCGGTTTCATTACATCTGCATTCTCTGCATCAGGCTCTGAGAAGACCAGAGGAACATGGCAATCCCAGAATGCAACAGGCTCTGAGAAGACCAGAGGAACATTGCAATCCCAGAATGCAACAGGATCTCGCAATGTCGATTCCGGGAACACAGGAACACTCAGCAGTGATGTTTTGCAAGAAACAGAAGAGCCTCAAAGCACAACTTCTCCACGCATGCTAAAAAAATCCAGGCAAAAAAATTTATACCACTAAACTAACCAGCACAATTGAATCAGAGGTTTAAAGTTTTATCTCCAGTGACATACTGTGGTAATGAAATTTGAGTGTTTCCATCTGAAAGGATTCATATTGAGCTATTTTTTTTTTATTTTAGCTACCATACTTTCCAGATAACACTTCTCCCAATAGAATTTAATAAAAACCTCAATACTTCTAGGCTAAACTACACTGAAAGAAACTGTGCTAATGTACACCTCCTTCACCTTGATGCTTCTGGTTCTTCCATAGTCCTGTTTTGCCAATGTCCACCTCAGCCCTCTCGCAGTTGTTTATGAGATCCAGGGTAGACCCAGAGCCCTGGTCCACCTGCTCCATCAGATTGCCTCTAGGTCCATGAAAGCTCAACTCTGAAGTCAAGAGAGCGTTTGCAGAATTGAATTAATAATTAGTAATGAAGATAACCATGTGTACCCCTATTATTGAAACATAACACTTCCTGCAACTCTTCCTAAAGAGTCATTCTTTACCGTTGTAGTTAACCATGGGTTCTCCGGTGGTTATGGTTATTGTTATAGGACGTGAAGACATGACCCCTTGCAAAAAAAAAAGAAAATAAAGTTAAATATGAGGGCAGGATTAAATTAATAAGGTATTTTATATCACTGAAACGTATTATAAATTAACAGTGCACCAAAGAGATAAAAACTATTTATAAACTGCAAAATGTGTTAAATGCACAGCATCTGAGACAAAGCGTTTCCTGATGCACTCAAAGGGACAGATCACAATGGCCGCTTTAGTGACACGATGGGCATGATGTCTGCGTGAGCGCGATGAACGCTTGAGCTGCGTTTCTTCTGCTTCTACGGCTCACAAAGCCGAGCAAATTGAGCGGAGCGGAAAAGATGGCTTCGTTTAAACAGTCATAGTGTTGCCGTCGCTTTCCCGGCGACTGATGAGGGGGGTTGCGGTCGGAGATCAAAACGCGTCTCCGTCCCGCTTTTCGTTCTCCAGCAAAACGCAGTTTGAAGCAGCGTGTCCACAGACGCGCATTCTCTGCGCTCCGTCTTCCAGGATAATAAGATAATAACAGTGGAGGCGGATCAAGTGCCGCACAATTACCTTGCAGTTCTGTAACTAATCTTTTTCCTATTCTCCAAACACAGCAACGTGATTGATTAAGAGTAAAAGTTAACAATATGATCGCGAAACGAGTAGTCAGAGAGGTAAGCAGCAGCTCATAAATAGTATTTGGGGAAATGTTTGGACAATGTTGATAAAATGTTTTACGGCAGAAACTATAACGTGTGAATTTCTCTACATGTCCTGTATACACTTCCATATTCAACAGAAAAACTATTTAGAAAAAAATTAAAAGCACGCGTATACTATATTTTTAAAATCACAACTAGTAAATAAAACCAAAGTTTGTCAGTAACGTTTGAACAGCGGCTCAAGTGACTCCGATAAACGTCCATGAATTTTTCAAACTTACCTTACAATTTCTATTAGACGCTCTAGGTTCTTGTTATTACCAAATCTTTAATTTATTTTATTCTTTTGCAGGACGAACCGGGGAGGTTTTATATACCACCTGCCAGCAGGTCCAAAGTTTGGAGGTCCCTCAGTAATTAACCTGATTCGTGCAGAAAAGGCTAATTATTATCAGAAGCTGAGACGCCAAAAATGTTTTGTTAGTGAGGTAAATCCTGAATATTTACAAATTATACCTGATGTGAGCGTCCCCGGGGAATAATTTTAGCGTGACATAATTTTCTGATCCCGGAGATTACCGACATCTTGTGGTGAGACTATGCTAAGACAACATTTAATGACCCTCCTTTAATTACAGATAAATTGGCGTAACATTCTTCCTCGTTATTTACAAAAAGCAGTTCCATCTTTGTTAGGCTCAGATCAGCTAATTTTCCAGCAAAACATTTTTGCGAATTATGGAAGCAAAAAAAGGACCGTTTTTGTGGCACCCAAGTCCAGCGAGAGAGGAGGAATAAAATAAAATTTGATTTCGACAGTTTTGTACCTGCAGTTAGCACTTCAATAATATCATTATTAATAATAAATGAATAGTGTAGTTAATAGGGAATTCGCATTTATTTAAACAATACAAGATACACACGCATTTATATAAATGAAATTTATATAAATGCACATTTATTGGGGGGGGGGGGAGGATTAAAGTTGGCTACACCCCTAAAATTATCTTAATCAAGGCTCACCTCTCTGGTTGTAATATGCCCAGGGACGGATTACAGACCGGGCCAGCGGGGCCGCTGCCCAGGGGCCCTTGGCATGCAGGGGGCCCATGGGGCCC
>JABFDZ020000002.1:20287675-20305504 GCA_019775955.2 Pollimyrus isidori
ACAATAAATGTTCTTTAAAATGGCATTCTGTACTTTTTTGAAGTGTGTTTATTATTCGGGAATGTATCTGGCAGCCAATTTTAATATATCGTGATATATATCGCTATCGCATGTGCTACAAATAATATCGCAATATAAATTTTAGGCGATATCGCCCAGCCCTAGTTGTTTGGTTAAAATTTTTTACGCCAGACAGCAAAGGGTTGAAGCGACAGCATGGCATTGTTTTAGTGCAGAGAAGTATAGGAGAATTTGTGAGGCTTCCGTTGAAGGAGGACGTTCTTGGCTGCTTTTGCTTTTTGTATCAAGGTGCTAAAGAAAGAAAATCAAGAATAAGTCAAGTCTGTAATGAAGTATTTCAGCTGTGGTCCAAATTTAATTTTCCAGCACTCAGTCGTCAGGTTGTGATAGCCAAGGTCACAAAAGTTGTCAATAAACATGACAAGTTCATGAGGAGGAGGAATATAATGTTTGAAAAAGTGATAACAGCAGTGTTCAGTATTACCAAAATTGATGGATTGTGGTTGTGTGAGGAAGACAAGTAACTGTATTTCATGCAACTGGAATCTGGAGGAAAAGTTGGCTACAGAACTGACAAGGCTGCTCCGGTTTCGTCTGTGCATCCTTCCAAAAGAATTTATTTGAAACAAGCTGTTAAATCTGGTTCAAGCAAGCGTTGTGCGGTACAAGAGAGTGATGAAAGTGAAAGTTCAAGTGACAAAGAAAGTGGAAGTGATCAGTTTTACGGCTTCACCTGAAAGTCCCTAAGGGCAAACAGCACGCTCTTCCACGAAAGCTGCAAGCAAACTTGTGATCCAACATGCACTGTCGACACGGAAAGCGTGTCTTGGGTGTAAAAGTCTTGCGTCAGATGAGGTGAAACTACCAACTCCTAGTCAGTCTGGAATTAGGCGTCGAGTTGTAAAAGAAGGTAATTGTTAGAAAGAGAGAACAAAGGTGTTGTTGGAAGAGAAAAAAATTCTTGCATTTTGATGGTAAGAAGTTGAACGATTATGAATATCAAGTAGTGTGTCTGCAAAAGTACTCAGACTTCTGCGACTGGGAATTGTTAGATGTACAGTGTAAGTTCTTTGCAGCATATTTTTGAATCGATAAAAAGAGTTATTGATGAATATAATGCTTGGTCCAGCATTCAAATGATAATTTGTGACACCACTGCTGTCAACATTGGTTGACTTCGTGGAGCAAGAAGCCTGGTAAATGTATAATGACAAACTTACTTCATTCATTCATTGCACCAGGCCATTCATGAACTCAACTGTGGTTCCGCCATGAAACGTTTTGAAACACACTGGAGTCGCGAAAAATTGAGAATTGACGTTCCACGGACAAACATTGTAGCAGAACGATGTGTCGAATTGATGGAAGAACTGAGTACAACTTCTAAGCGTGACAAATACCTGAACTTGAAATTTGTAGCTACTAACATTTTTTAGTTTCTTGCAACTTCTTATGTATAATGTTCCTCACATGGATTACATGTTATTTTGTATTATGGCAATTTGAAAAGTTGATTGTGTGGGGAACATTTTTTGATTAATCTACCACAAAAGCGATTTAATATTACTTAAGTCATTACTCATTGATTTGAGATACAGGGTTATGGAAACTTAAAAATTAATTTATTCATAACCCTAGTCCAGGTCCCACTATCAATGACAAGGGTGCTCACCTGAGGTCCATCTCCGTGATTGTGTCTCCCAGTCCACCCACATACAGAGTGGTGATGGTCTTGTCTTCAGGCGGGTCCAGCCGGGGCATGGCAGAGGCCCGTTTGAGCAGCTTGTCGGCCACAGGGTCATTGATGCCATAGTAACGGTCCTTAATGTTCTGGTCAGCCAGGGGATCGTCTGGGTCCGTAGGTTTCTCATGCCTGCAGGGAGGTGGACAAATCACATGCACATGAATGGAAAATCAAAATAAAAACTACATGTAATGAAAAAAAATCTTATAAATGTACTGATTTAGAACATTGGAAACATATTTATTATGGAAAAAAAAATACTTTTTCATTACGCAAGTATTTCTTGTGTGATGACACCCCCTAGAGTACATAAATAGTACTACACTGTCACTATTTCATGGTCACTGGGCTATACTTATAAAGTGTTGCCCAAAACCATGAAAAACATGCGCACACATTCCTAAATCGCTTATCCAGTACTGTGTTGCTGAAGCTCATCCGCTAATACAATACACCGGATCAGGCATGTGTGATGGGCGACGTTAATATCGCCAATACAATAGACGGGATTAGGCCTGCGTGATGGGCGACGTTTATATCGCCAATACAATAGACGGGATTAGGCCTGCGTGATGGGCGACGTAAATATCGGCAATACAATAGACAGGATTAGGCCTGTGTGATGGGCGACGTTAATATCGCCAATACAACAGACAGGATTAGGCCTGTGTGAAGGGTGACGTTAATATCGCCAATACAATAGACGGGATTAGGCCTGTGTGATGGCCAACGTTAATATTGCCAATACAATAGACAGGATTAGATCTGCGTGATGGGCGACGTTTATATCGCCAATACAATAGACAGGATTAGATCTGCATGATGGGCGACATTAATATCGCCATAACAATAGACAGGATTAGGCCTGCGTGATGGGCGACGTAAATATCGGCAATACAATAGACAGGATTAGGCCTGTGTGATGGGCAACGTTAATATCGCCAATACAACAGACAGGATTAGGCCTGTGTGATGGGCGACGTTAATATCGCCAATACAATAGACGGGATTAGGCCTGTGTGATGGCCAACGTTAATATTGGCAATACAATAGACAGGATTAGATCTGCGTGATGGGCGACATTAATATCGCCATAACAATAGACAGGATTAGGTCTGTGTGATGGGCGACGTTTATATCGCCATAACAATAGACAGGATTAGGCCTGTGTGATGGGTGACGTTTATATCGCCGATTCAATAGACAGGATTAAATCTGCGTGATGGGCGACGTTAATATCGTCAATACAATAGACAGGATTAGGCCTGTGTGATGGGCGACGTTAATATCGTCAATACAATAGACAGGATTAGGCCTGCGTGATGGGCAATGCTAATATTGCTAGTACAATATTTTGACAGTAATTTCAAAAATGCTATTCTAGTATTTAGAAGTCTTGGTGATAAAATATGATAAACAGGGAAGGGGGGGATGGGGGTGTCCTATAATACCGTGGTATATCGTATTTCCATAATGCCACCCAAGCCTGGTTCAGGCTATCAATCGATTGTGTTAAATTTTGCAATTATAATTACTAATTATCATTATTTGGAATAAGTAAAAAAAAATGATAAATTGATTAGTTAAGTCAATGACTGGCTGAATAAAGAGTCTACTTTCGAGAGTCTGCTTCGGTATGATACCCGGCATGCATTCTGAGACAATCATAATCATTCTCATCCTTTGTGTCGATTCATAGTGTGATGCCTTTTGGAGAAATTTAACAAAAATGAGTAAGGAATTGAATAGAGAGCAAAAAGAAATTTGTCTTCCACTGTATGGAAACATTTTGGATTCCACAGAGAAGAGCAAGTGATTTGTCCGCAGTGCTTTTTGTATGCTGTCACAAATCACAGTAACACCAAACTTATCTGACAGTCTCTACTGGTACATATAGTTTATTTTGGGTAAATTTTCAAATCTGTTCTGCTTTATAAATATCTCAATGTTTATTGCAAAATATCCACATCACCACAGTTTGTACAAGCAAGATATTACTGATGCAACTCCAATGATGTGGTTTCTGCGAGGTTGGATTGGAAGGGCTTGAGACTCCAAGAGACCACCTTACCATGCAAGTCTTTGCACTCGTTCGCACCCCGGGGCAAGGGGGGGGGTGCTCACCTGTAAGGACACTCCTCGCCCCTCTTGCACTCGCCCTTCACCCAGAAGGAGCAGATATGTGGCCGGTTCCTCTTGTAGTATGGCGTGGTACGGGCCAGCTTAAGCAGCATGTCGCTGGAGCCAGGAACCTTGCCCAGCTGGCCCACAGGCCTCGTCCCATCCGAGGTCTGGATCTGCAGGGGTACAGGTCACGTCAGGTCAGCAGAGATTCCAGGACATCGTCTTCAGTGACTGACAGCAGCATTCACCCAGAAATCGCAGAAAGAGGGTTAGAATGCTTTCGTTCTGTTCTGCACATTTACATTCTGAAACGGATAAGGAGAAAAGGGCAAAACAGTCGGCAAGATAATTTGCTTTTAAGTTTCAAGAAGGAGCCAAGCAAAGCGAAATTTTATCACGAAGTCCAGCCAAATCTTAAATTAGATTGAGTTTTTTTTTTCGAAAAGAGTACAGGCTTTTATTTAATAACACAGTTTTTGATTAAGTCTGACCATGTAGAAATGCTTCCCAGTAAACAACCTGGAAAACACCAAGCTATGTGATTGATCTGGGGCTGGCGAGGTGACATTCAGGGATCAGACACAACCAGCATCAAGTATACATTTTAGTGGAAAACGTTTTGTACAATTTACATCAAGAGCACAGATTTTGACTGTAAATATTCTGGCTGGGAATAAAAGGAATACAGAATGTTTCATGTGATTCATAGGTCTCCAGGGAATGGACCTTCATAGGGTAACTCCAAGTGGGATGTTTGCACAAAATGAGAGGTTATAAAAAGTGGTACAAGCAAATACCAGTGTGAGCAGCAAAACAAAGGCGGGGGGGTAAATGATGTTTACCTTAATGAAACACCTTCATTAATTTCTGGAAGGTTTTCTTTTTTCAGCTAGAAACAGACTCTTCACAACGATCGCTTTTAACATCTGTCACTGCCGACGGCAAACGGGCCTCATTTGCGCGTGTTCTTCCAGCCTAGACTTAGCTGTATCGCTCCCTGACATGTTTGCATCTGTTTAGCAGCCAGCGTGACATACAAGCAAGGGAGATAAACTGTCAAAAAAAAGTTGTCAGGAAGCCAACTACACCCAAGTGCGACTAGGCTGACCTTCCAGTGAATGACCATTAAGTTAGCGACAGAGCAAGAGCTACATTACAAAACTATGAGATGAGGGTAAAAATGCAAAAGCATCCAGTACATACAAGTGGCCATAAGCAAGGAAGAGCAGATGGAGCCTGGACAGGTCAGGGGCTGGATGAGCTACCATGAAAAGGTTGGGCCTTTGGACGTTGAGAGGTATCACACTGTTAGCAAGTCAACAGCCTGGCTATTTCACATTCACAAATCAAGGCAGCATTTTTATTCACTTTGGGCGGGGCACCTTTCAGTAAAAACTAAATATACACAGGTTACAAGCTTGTCTCACTGAGCATCACTGTCTACAGCATGTCAAATTCTGTAGTCTCCCACCCTCCACCTGTCAACATGCAACAAGTCTTTGTGTTAAGGGTGTAAGTCACTGTTGCAAGGTGATTTTCTTATGATTATATTAGTCAAAACTAACTTCACGGGGGGAAAAAAATCTGAAATATGACCATGGAAACTTGATTACGCATACTATGAACACAATACAATGTAGAGCCTCAAAACATTAATTTTTATTGTTCTTATTATATTAAACGGGGAAAACAAGCCAGTGCAAACTGCCACAAAGCAACTGATCTGTACAGTGAGAAAAACAACAACACACAAAGTAAGACCTACTGATGTCAGCAAGGCTAACTAGCGGTGCACCCATGTGGCTAACCTCTTAGCCACTTTTGTCGAAAGGGGGTTGGGGGCATTTGCTAACAGTGAAACCCACCCAGCTTGCTGGCACAGATTAGCGGAATAACGTCACATAATGAAAGATCGATGTTCCTTCGGGCCAGATTTCGCAATGAATTATTAATCTTGCGAGTTTGTCCCCCACCACAGAAAGTGGCCATCCATCCAGTGCAATCATTTCCATTATTTCAGCTGCTGTGTCTTTAGCACTGATGCTGATAACTTTTAATACAGAAAAAGTTTTAAATAGTCAGCAATACTGGACTGACACCGGACCCAAAAACTTGATTTTTATTAAGTCAACATCGATTTGTTAAACCATCTATCACAGCGGTCCCCAACCTTTTTTGCGCCACGGACTGCGGTGTGCGGAAGCCGCCGTTGGAGGCGTATGCCTATTGGCCAGCTCACCTCGCCGGGAAGTGGATCAGCACAGTGAGCGACGCGATCCCACGGATCCTTAGGGCTTTTAAAGGGGCAGTGCCCAAGCGGCCGGTGCCGAACCTGCCGCCGCTTGCGCTGCCTGAGGTGGGCTGCAAAGCGCTTCCGCCGACAACTGCTGCATCGCCAGAGGTCGCCGCTGCCTGTTCCTGCTCAGCCCAAAGCTGCAGCCACAGCGGCCCGGGACCTGTCCAGCCCAGGACACTGTGTCCCTGAGGAGGTCCCAAGGAGGACAACACCATCGCTCCTTCCCTCATGGCGGAAGAGGAGGAACTCGAGTGGGACCCCTCAGGGATCCAGTTGCTGAATTCCCTGGATCCAGGAGGACACCCAGAGCAACCGCCAGTGCCCCAGAGGGGTGGAGCCCAAGGGGGTCCCCGCCTCTCCGTGTCCCTCCCGTTCCACCCTCTGCCGCGCCCGTGCGGCCCCTGGCCATTGTCCGGTGGCTGCCTGCGGGTCCTCCGGCTCCTGGTGGACGCCAGGTTCCCCCCCGGTTCCGTTCCTCCTCCGGCTCCACGTTGGCCGTCTCCGGGCCCCCCTGCTCCGGCTAGGCGTCGGACGGCTCCTTCGCCGTCGGTGGCGGTGCCTTCCCCCTTGGGCCTGCCTGCGCCGGGGGTCTCTCCGGCTCCCTCGGGGTCTCCTCCGCTGGCCCCTTGGCCCGTCTCCTTGGCCCCCTCGGGCTCCTGCCTTCCCGTTGCCTGCGGCCCCTCTGGCCGCTGCCCGTTGCCGGCCTGGGTGCCTTCAGGCGCCCGGTGGGCTTTCTGTACCTCTCCTGCCCGCTCCTCCTCCTTTTGTTCCACCTCCTTTTGTCCCTCCGTTCACTCCCGGGCCTTTTGTTCCTCTGCTCCCTCCTGGCCCCTCTGTTCTGCCTCCCGGTGTTGCTTCTGCCTCTCCCTTTCTGGTTTGTTTGTCTGCATTCGCTGTTCTTTGTCGGGTTCTGTCCTGGTACATGTCTTTGGGCTTGTTTTGTGTTTTGGTGTTGATCTCTGTTCTTGGTTAATATTCTGCTTTGTTTTTCCAGATCCTGTCTACCCAGTTAGTCTTGTCCGTCACCTCTCCTGGGGAGGAGTTATGCCACGTGCAAGCTCCGTCCGCTCCTCCTGTGTGCCACGCCCACCTCATTACCTCCTGAGATCGTCAATTGTTCTCACCTGTGTGGAGTTGCTGCACGCCTGTCTTGCGCCTGTCCTGTGTAGTTAGGTCTGCGTCTGCGTCTCTTCCGGCAGACATGGCATTAACGTTGCTTAATGTTGGTGTGCTGGACAATAAACCCTCGTTTTCCCGCACTCCTGCCTGGACTGCCTCCTTCACCGCCTTGCACTACAGCGCACGTAACAGGTTACATGTCAGACAATATTTTCACGGACCGGACCAAATTTTTTATATTCTTCAAAAAAAAACATCACTCAGTCTCTGATCGTCGATAAAACATATATATTTTTTTTCTGACATACCAGAAAGGGAGATAAACTGTCAAAAAAAAGTTGTCAGGAAGCCAACTAGACCCAAGTGCGACTATGCTGACCTTCCAGTGAATGACCATTAAGTTAGCGACAGAGCAAGAGCTACATCACAAAACTATGAGATGAGGGTAAAAATGCAAAAGCATCCAGTACATGGACTGCATTTATATAGAGCTTTTCTACTCTTCCGAGCACTCAAAGCGCTTTACAATTTTTTATGCCTCACATTCACCCATCCACACACACATTCACACACCGGTGGCGAAGGCTGCCACGCAGGGCGCCAACCTGCACACCGGGACCAATTTGGTGTTCAGTGTCTTGCTCAAGGACACTTTGATGGGGTCAGGAGAAAGCAGGGCTCGAACCAGCAACCCTCTGGTTGCTGAACGACAGCACTGCCCTCTGCACCACCATCTTCCCCATACAAGTGGCCATAAGCAAGGAAGAGCAGATGGAGCCTGGACAGGTCAGGGGCTGGATGAGCTACCATGGAAAGGTTGGGCCTTTGGACGTTGAGAGGTATCACACTATTAGCACCGCGGCCCGGTGGTTGGGGACCTCAGATCTATCACATCTCTAAGGCTAACATTACATTTTTCATAGCCAGCAGGTTACCACAGAGTCTTCACCATTGCTACTGTAACTAACAATCATGACTTTTTGCATTACAAAACAGGTGTTTCCCAAAAAGCACCGTAGCGCTATGATTATGTTAGCCATTGGTGAGCACTCTGCACTAGAAAACAACAAGGTTTGCCCAAAGATCACTGAGTAGCGGTTCCTTTAAGAACAGAAATGAGCATAACCGTACTGCCTATGCTCTGGAAATTCACCTGCTTGTCATGCTACTTTGCATGTCTGTCGCAGTATGGAGAATTTTGCCCCCCAAAACCAATTGTAACTGATTCTGATCCAAGATGTTGAATTACCATTGATAGCATGTCAGCATAGATTCATTTTGATACGTCTCTACACCCCTACTTTGTGTAATGACATAGATATACATTTCACACAACACACCTTGTTTGTGTTTGGTCAACACTCGTTTGACGGTGGTGATAGGACGGGCCACTACCAAGAACACAGCTAAAATGAACAAAAAAAATATCTATATTTCTACCCATAGCACTGGTTTGACAGCACGACTTTGTCTTTACACAAGATACAGGAAAAATTATTTGCCCTCCAGAGCTGGCTCTCTGACACCCCCTAAAGAAATCTGTCAACATTTGGCCTGTCCTTAACAAGGCATACATGTGACAGAGGATCCCCATTTTATGTGATAGCATCAAAATAAATGTCTACAAGGCCCATTTCACTCCACTGAAACCACAACTAAACACAATCTAAAGCAACTTTGATTTAGCAAGTAAATTCTTGTGTCCATTGAAAACAAATGTCACACATAGGCCTACTAAATGTCATCTATTTAAAATTAGTATGAGCAGGACAAAAAGTTCTTAAATCAGAGAGTGTTGACTTACAGAACAAGCCAGAGACCCCTCTTCCCAGCAAATGACAAACTTGGAGGGTCAAAAAGTCAGGAAAAAGTAGGACACATCCACAGCTGAATAAAATGCCCCGTGGGCACTCCAAGCTCAGTATTAACATTTTGAGGGATGTGCCAACAAGGTCACATGACCACAAGGCACACAGCTCGCCTGCAGCTTCATGTTGCGCCTGCACATTCCCGCTGAGTGACACTATACCTCTCTCTCCATGTTCTGGGTGTAGTACTCCTTGTTCACATCCGATTTTGGCATGTCATCCTTGACCGCCAATCCTGTGTCGCGCACCTGGATCGGCAGGCCTGACGAAATACATTCATTGACAAAACCCTTATTTGTGAAATTTAGAAGGCATAACAAAATAAATCAGGAATTAATTAATGAAATTAATATGACCACACAACGTGGAATAAATTACCATTTCATGAGCTGACTGGGAAAGGCACTGGTAAGGTAAAACCAGGCCTGTTGAGTGGGGACTCACCATACTCCAGGTCCAATAGGCATGTCTGACACACATTCTTCATCTTGCTGCACGTCTGGCACACCTCAGTCTTCTTGAAGCGCATTCGCACCCCTGGGCACCAGCGGAACACTGTGAAGGGCCGTGCACAGATCTGTGGGGGGTGGGAGGGAGGGTGGGGTGGCGATTCCGTGCCACAACATTTCAGGTACACAACTGCAGTGTAACAGAACTCAAACTGGCCCACATGCGGAGCTAGGATCACACAACATGCCCAGCACAAAAACACAGCACCTCAAGCACATAACTGTCACTCTTCCGAACTGCATTGTGTTCACTAAAAGTACCACTATATCAGCCGCTGAGAAAAAAACACAAACTAACAACAGCTGGAGCATATAAAAACATAATGACTGAAACAGGGTCCATGGTCCTTACCTTGCACTCCTTCCCATACTTTTCTTTGGTCTATGGAGGGATTGAAATACACACACAGATCATTCACATTAGCATGACAGCTGACTTTTTATATAGTTAGAAGAGAGACTAGATTGAGGAGAGATTTACAACATGATGAATTAGGGGAATTATTTTAAAGGATGCCAAACAAATGTGGCCGTTGGTAGCCAGCCTTCTTACCATACGGATGTAGGGGTTTTCCCCCAGACAAGTCTGGCAGAGGATGGGAAAATCCTGCATAAAAAGTACACAAAGAAACAATCATACCACTTGCCAGTTAACTACAATGGGTCTGGACATATGGATAACTAACTAGTAACTTTTACACAATTCAGGACTGTGGGATTACGCATTCCTTAATTATAGTATGAAAAGTATGCCTATTAATTAAACTTCACATGAAGCAGGCGGTGTCCAGGTGCCACTAAATAGCCCAAGGATGCGGGGGTACAGAATTACACAGAAAAAATAACATCCACGGTAAGCAAGAGACACATGTCAAGCTATAATTCGGTTGAATCATAATTCTTACCGAAACACAACCACAACATGCTCTCAATTGTCTCAATGTCTCAATTTAAAAACATGACAATGTTTCATAGTTATTTATAAATAGGACGCCAACAACTATTAGGAAGCCAATTCCTTTGAACAAACAAGGACACTAGAGGGACTAAAACTCGATGTCCTGCAAACTGAAGTTTTGGGCAGCTTTATACCCCATACCTACAGTAAAGTGCACTGCCAATTATTTATAATGCCATTTCTATGAGGACCCTACAAACATATTCTGAAATTTGTGAAATGATAACTATGTGCCCACAGAGACGGCACAACCCATAAAATAAACTCGAAAGCCCTTTAGCACATCCTAAAGTAAACCACTATCTGTTTAGACATGGTAAGAACACTACATTACCGGCTATTTACTTATCACTCCCAAAATACCAATTAATTAATCAAAATATCAAAAAATTACGAGACCACATGGACCGCTTTATAGACAAAATCTCTAGTAAAAGACAATGCACAACAAATGCACATAGAAATACACATGCTCTTTTCTCCATCTCTGACTAAACATCATTGGAGGTTAGCGGCCCATTTAACTGTAACAAAAGCAAGTCCAGAACTCAAATCTACACTGTAAATTGACAAATAGACCCATTTAATATGATCGCAATACTTAAACACGTGTAACCGTGTAACGAATAAGTGAAAGGAAAAGTGTCTTGTGTTTTTCAAACGTACCGCATCTTCCCAGTTCTGCCGGTTGTACGTATTGGATCCTAAGGACGTCGCCATTTTTGGCTAAGCTATCCCAAAATGCAATGCGCCAGCCTGCCAGTATCCCAGAGTGCAGTGCACGAAGCAGAAGTACCGAATATTACCCGTTACTTATATTTTGATAAAATGTCATCGGGTAATTACCGTTATAACTTGATGTGGTCTTGTTTGTACACAGTTGCAATATTCCTCCCATTTCTGGTAGATTTTTTTTGCAATAGGTATCCGTATTTTTTTTGGCTTCATTAATATCTATTCATGGCACAAAAGAGCTTCATCTTAACATCTGATTCCTCGATTTTATTAATATTTGTTATTGTTATTAACAAATATTAGTATTTTTTATTGTTTTATTTTTTTCATCATTTTATTTGTCTGTTGCTGTGAAATACAAGGTAGACTGAGAAGAAAACATGGATTAGATTGGTTGATCATTTGTAATTCTGTATTTCTTCACACATATCTTTGTGGACATCACCTTCTGCCGCTCACCCATCCATTCATCTTACGATTGCTTATCCAGTACAGAGTTATAGGGAACCGGGACCTGATCGAGTACAGCCAGGAGCCTATCACAGGTAGCATGGGGCACAATACTGAGGTAACAGTCCATTTGACTGGATAACAGTCCATTTGAAACCAAACACAAGCTCAGACTCACACACTATGGATGCATTACCCAGGGTTGCCAACTCAACTCACACATGTGGCGTGACACTCATGTTTTCATACTCTCATGGTCACACAAGAAATCTTATGGCAAATCTATATTATTCCATTATAAACCTAAAATTAGCTACATCAAAAGCGTTGGGCAGTTTGCAAACCATACCCGCTATTTACAAGGTAATAAAACTGTTACATAAATCTAAATCTGTGTGCATGTGTGGGCAGACTTGTTTCAAATTGAAAATGCCATTCCAGCCAGCTGCCCAAAGTTGGAAAGCCTAATTACCTTTCATTCTTCAGAAATTTAGCCTAGCCACATTTATGCTCAGTTGACTTCCCGACAACATGCATGTTTGTAATGTGATATTTGCCCCACTTGTACATCTCTGGACAAAAGCATCTGCTGTATAAAAAATGTAAAGGTTTCATACATGTTTCCAAGCAGAATGATTCCAAGCTTAAGCCTAAAAGACAATGAACATCTGTGCCTTTATCAGCTTTGGAGACAGCAGCGTCTTTGTTGATTAAAACAAAAGAATGGGGAGCTCACATTTTCATGTGAGAAGAATTTTCATGTGACTGAGGAATTACAGCTGTCAGCCAAGACTCCAGAACCTCGTGTGTATGATTTTTCTCACGAGTGCTAGGATAACCTGAATTTTTCTGTGAAGTCTTTGAGGTGAGGGATTAGCAGCTACAGGAGACCCAAGCCTCTGGTTTATCCACAGACCGGCTACATAATAGGCAGAAACAATGCTCTCTATTCCCTGAAAAGACTGCAGGCACCGAGCTTAAGGCATGGAGTGAACAGAGAGGGAGCAGGAGAGCTGGAATGGGGTTGGAGCTGAATATACAGGGTGGAGGAATTTGAAGAGCAATCCCAGGATTACTGTGACAGTTCTGAAGCCCGCGCTGTAGTTCCTGCCTGCACTGGAGTTCCTGCCCACACTGCCTCCTTCTTTTAAGTAGATCTACTTCAGATTACTTTGTGTGTGATTAGGAGCCAGGGGAGCTAAAGAAGCAATTATCAGGTTGAGGATGTTAAAGATTAGGGATAAAACGCTAATAGAGAGGTAAGCCTCCCATGTTTGTTCAAGTTTGCGGGACGGCGCGGTCTGGCTGCTGCAGGAGGGTTAGAAACTCTGGTGTGTGGAGTGGCTTGTGTGATCAGGGGAATGCATGCTAAGGGAGGCTAGAGGGAGGGAGGCAGGCAGTGAAAGCTTGGCTGGGAAAAACCTAACATGAGGTGCACATATCTCCCTCCATCCCTTCCCTCAAGAAATTCTGACCTGGATTTCCCCCTCACATCATTTTAAAATGAGGCGTCCAGCAGAGGACACCACTGATCGATGCATTCCATCTTCCCTGGTTTTGCCTAGTGAAGAAGGACAGGGAGCAGGGAGGGAAATGTAGCCACAAGACATATAGAAAGCCCCCCCTCCCCCAGGCAATCAATGCATCAGCTCTCACACAGTAATGATTGCTCGCTCAAGTTCTATCATTTAACAAGCCACCAATTTTGGCAGCCTGAGGCACACAAGACCAAAAAGCTGTAAAAAATGTTTACTCATCCACATACTTGTCTTGTAAATATTTGTTCAACTGAGCATGAAATGTATTTGTTTTAAAAAATAGCGCCGCACTTGCAGTGTTACAATAACATTCTCGTCGTCATTGTTTACCCAAAAGCACAATGGTCATTACTGGGAAAACATGCCAGAAAAGAGAACATCCTCCCTGTTATTAAACTGCTACTCGCTGAACACAATTTCTCACCTGAAGGCCTCTCCCACCCCTGATGCTCCGTCTTTAAAGGGGCTGTGCAGTTGAAGATGCTTATTCAGGTGGATGGGGCTGTTGAGAAGCTTTGTTTGATGGTTTATCTTGCTGGACGTTCCACACTATCTGGCTGGACCTCCCAAGCCAGTTATTAATGAGTTCTGACCAATGGTGACGTCCAAGCGCATTAAATTGCCAGTCCAGGGAAACCTCATAAGTAGCAGTGACAATAAGGATGATGTGTAGATAGGCAGATTAGGAGTCATGCTTAGAAGGTAGTGGGTTCGAATCCCAGGACCAGTAGACTGATGCTGTTGTTGGGCCCTTGAACAAGGCCCTTTAATCCCCGACTCCAGGGCCACTGAGCACTGGCTGACCCTGCACTGTGACCTCAACCTTATTCTGGTCTGCAGAATATGTGTGAGAGCGAGATGGGATAGTCAAAAAGACAATCCCACCACGGGGATCAATGAAGTACCACCACTATCCTAAATAAATAAGTGCAAAATGGACCCCCCTTCCCTCAACATTAGTGTGCAGATGAGACACTAGTCCTTGTTTGTGCAAGGCTCTGCCCAGAGCTCAAGCAAAGTTTTGTCAGTCAATTGAAACCCCCCCCCCACCCCACCTGGCACACAGTCCTACATATAGAACTTTGACTCTAATGGCTGACATCTCATCCCGCAATGTCTCACCTGCCTTTTGTGTGTGCGTGGGGGAGGGGGGGGGAGTCGAAGTCAAGCCCAGAAGCACGTGTTAAAGTTTAACAGCACAGCCTTGGATTCTGTAACTAAAACCTTGATTGTCCAGCACTTTTGTTTCAGTCAGAGTCTTTGTAATGGACTTTTTAGGTTTGAGACAGGAAGCAATAAGTAATTTCTTTGAAGTCAAGGGCAGATGTAGGCAGCTGTTTTGCTCAATGCCTGAAAGGGCATTGTTTATTATGACCTGGTTGTGTTCCATATACAGCTACTTTGTACCTGATGTTTGACTCCTATGGTGCGTTCGATTATTTCTCTCCAAGTCAGAAGTCAGATGAAAACATCACAAAGAAGTCACTTCCCGTCGGAAACACGCCTCTTTTATGACGTTGATGCCGAAAAAGATTTTGATGTCCGAGTTGCCCCTGTGACGTAATTTCAACATGGCAGCTTACACACTCAACAGTAAATCTATTTTGCAAATCATTAAATATGTTTATTTTGTTAAATGTATTAATAGTTATAAATGTAATTGTATGTGTTCAGAGAATACCATATCACGACCGTAAACAGTATCCAGGCATGCAATATGAGTTTTTTACCCGACTTGTTGGTGTCTTTGGTTTGTTTGCCTCTCAAAAAAAGAATATCGCTATGAATGTACTCAAATATTTTATAACGATTTTAATGTGGTTTGACTAGTTTGTGTTTCTTGTTTGTTTGCCTCTCTGAAGAAAATATTCTCACTCCAAATCTGCTAAAATATAAAGCACTGATCATCAACTGGCGGCCCGCGGTCCAAATCCAGCCCAATGAGCCGTTCAATCCGGCCCGCAACTGGATTCCAAAATTATGAGGAATCAACAAGAAAATAGTGGTCCACACTATTAAAGCAACTAAAAATAATAACAACTGAGTCTCTTGTCAGAATAACCACCAGTTTTGTAATGAAATGGAAAAAGTATAAACATTAAACATAATGTTAAGCCAAAATTATATTTTTATTTGATTTTCTTCTTGGGGGTTCAGCCCAAGAAACTCTGACCCTCTGACAAATATAGTTGATATAAAGCAACAACATATAGCAACATGTTCATGGAGGCAGCCATGTTTGTTCCAAGATGTGGGTAGCTCGAATGGGAGACTGTCGGATGTGATGTCACTCAACTTGGAATTTCAGAGTTCCGAGAGAAAAAATAATGCACCACTATGCTCCCTCTCACACCCTGATCTTTATCCTCGACTGTGGCTTCTGACATGAACTTTTGTAAAATCCCTGTAAAATCATGATCACTAACCAATCGGGGTCACCACTAGAGCACAGAAACACAGGAACTGAGATGGAGAATAGAACACCAATCCACACACACACACACACACACACATTTAATTACACACACTAACGGCCATTTAACAACCTTCAGAACATGTGCCACGGAGAATGGGCAAAATCTGCACCAAGCTAACTTGACAAATTACATTTGCATCACATTACAATCATTTATTGGCAAATGCTTTTTTCAAAAGTGACTTATAGATCAGCTTATGATTCTCCTGGAAGGAGAAAACTTCTCCTAAAGCTGGTTCGACCAAACAGAGCATCCATGGATCTGAATGCTAAAGCACATTTTACAGCATTTTGTTAACTACATTTTCCCCGAAAACAGAAAAACCTGGTCTTACCCTTAAAAACTTTTTGGATTTAGAAAAAAAAAAGAAATTTCCCACAAAATGGAACTCCATAGAAAGGATCTGGGAGTATCTCAAAGGCACTTTATATATATGAATATGTAAATTAGGAATATTTATACATGCATTTTTGCAGATCCGTCACTTAAATACATTTCATGTGTCACATTCTTTATTTAGTCTTGTTTCTTCACTTCGCACAGGAGCTGATCTTGGAGCTGCAGCTGCGCCAATATTCAAAATATCAAATATTATAAATAACCGCTTGACTGCTTAAATTTGGCAGGCTCCCAGCCAAATGCACTGTACTGGAACTGGGTACACCCATCCATCTTCCATAGCTGATTATGAAGTGCAGGGTTAGCCTGGAGCTTATCCCAGGAAGTGCAGGGCACAATGGATGCCAGTCTAATAGCAGGCATACACACACATGCCAGTTTGCTTAACTGCATAATTTTTGGACTACAGGAAGAAAGCAGAGCACGCAGAGAAAACCTATGGAAATTATGCAAACACCACACTCACAGAGTGGGGGCCTGATTCAAGCCCTTAGCGCTGGAGATGTTGCCCCGCAGACCCTTAAATCCACTTTGTGGTTCTGATCTGCCCCTCCTTGAGCCGACACCTTATCGTGGTGGAGGGGTTTGCGTGTTTCTGTGATCCCAGGAGCTATGTTGGAGATAATGGATGGATGGATGGATGGATGGTTCTGATCTGCAGTCCTGGGGACCCACTGTTATTGGCTGATTGGCACCCACACCGGCCCTCCAGTCCTGGGGACCCACTGTTATTGGCTGATTGGCACCCACACTGGCCCCTCCAGTCCTGGGGACCCAATGTTATTGGCTAATTGGCACCCACACCGGCCCTCCAAGGATCACATTAGCCTAGGGTGACCACCCGTCCCGCATAGCGCGTGCGCGCACAGCGTTTGAAGCCCAATTCATGCGTCCCGCAAATTAAGACCGTGTCACGCATAATCAATGCTTGCTCAAAAAAAAAGTTGGTCACTCTATATCCTCGAGCCCCAGGCAGCCAAACGAACATTACTTGACAGTTCAGCACGCTACTGTTGCGTGAGTCTGTGTCAGTGATTCTGCCCGTGGGGTGGGGGCACCGCCGCGCCAGGCAGTGTCCCACATTCATTGTCCCTCAAAAACATACCCCTTGTCCCCCTTTGGGCTTATTAGCAGGTGGTCACCCTACATTAGCCACCCCTGCTCTACACGGTGTGTGCCAGAATGGTCAGGTACAAGAACATTAAGCACGTCAAAGCAGACCACCTAAATTTCATTTGGGTTAGAAAATTCCATTTAGAGATGTGAGGCCACCCTTGTATACCCCCCCCACACACACACACATATTTTTACTTAGTTTCTCCTACTGCATGGTCATTAAAGGGGAAGTGGATGTTGCAATGGGCCAATGAAATCCAATTCAATGAAGTAGATGTCATTACATGCAGAAATTCCTAACTTCCCCGGCGTGTTTTAAGAAATCCACAGTCGTCCCAATTCCAAAGAGTAACAAGCCCTCAAGCCTCAATGAACATATCCATACACCTATGGCCACAAGTTCTTGTATTAGAACTAATGCTGAAGTAACTATTTGGTTGAACAGCATCCAAACCTGTTACAATCTTATAGACCT
>JABFDZ020000002.1:20346883-20361899 GCA_019775955.2 Pollimyrus isidori
CCCCCCCCCCCCCCCCCCCCCCCCCCCCCCCCCCCCGCCCCCCCCCCCCCCCCCCCCCCCCCCCCGCCCCCCCCCCCGCCCCCCCCCCCCCCCGCCCCCCCCCCCCCCCCCCCCCCCCCCCCCCCCCCCGGGCACCCACCAGTCAATCCCTTTCTGGTAGTTGTGCCCGTTGAAAAACTGGATTTCTTCAAAGGTCTCCTTGCTGGGGTAGTTGCTGGTCAGGTCTGGATGCATACCCAGGAACAGGTATAGGGCGGTGGTGCCTGTTAGGAGCGAGCGGGGGTGGGGGGAGCGAGGAACAACAGGTGCATGAAGAACAGAACTGGGCCATCTGGAGAAGAGCAGCGGAATAACTCCCACGAGAAGACAGTTGGATGGTTGTGTAACAGCTAATTAACGTGCCGGGGAGTGAGGGTGCATGCCATTGGCCAGAGAGGCGGGCATGAATGACCCCCCCTCCCCCACAGCAGCCCGGATTAGGGGCAGAAAGGGGGGGCCCCACTCTGGGTCAGTCAGTTCCTGCACATGCTGTGGGGGCTGAAAACATCTGACAGGTGATGAAACTGAAAAAATGCCCCCCCCCAATAACTCAGCACCCCCACAGAATTGTCACAGCTGCATACGCTTTGGCACCAGGTCAAGATAAACCTGTGCGCGCGCGTGTGTGTGTGTGTGTATATATACATAAATATATCAAATGAGTAACCCTAACCCTTCATAATGAGAGGATTATCAGTGCCGTTTAAAGGAAAATCAGTCGCTAAAGGCGACTTGTCAACATGTGATTATTTCAGGCAGGGATTCCTGGTTTCCACACTGTCATCAGAATGATACAAAAACATCTGCAGTTTCTAGTTTTCTAATACTCAGATGCATAAAAGTTTATTGGCTGGAGGCCATTTCTCCTATTCTTTCTTTTGGTCTGCAGGGGGCTCCACAAGGTTACCGGTCTTCTGCGGGCCGATGATCAGGAGCTTGGGGAACCGGTCACATGTCTTCTCTTTGGACCATATATCTTTGTGCCTTTTGTCCTCACAGGGGTCCTGCGGACAGGGAAAGAGGAGCATTAGAATTCGGTGAAGAACACAGGCTACGCTCCGATCTTGCCAGGAGGAAGGTGACAGAAAGCATGTGCGACACACCAGCAGCTAAGCTGATCGTAAAGGTGTTAGCATGTTAGCATGTACGTTTGCCCTTCAGATGTCCCCTCGGGACCCCAAATTGTTTCACAGTGTCACACTCATGCAGCCAGCGACCCACATCCATGCCAGCCACTACACCATGGTGACCCTTCAGCCATGGCTGCCTGCTGTTTCGCTCACTGTGCCCAAGCCCTACAACAGAACCTCAGGTCGTCGTCTCTGTGGGGCCTGGCCTAGAGGCCCTCACCTGCCACAGTGGGTCCCTCTCCTCAGGGAAGATCTGGAAGTAGCGCTGAGCCAGCTGGACTGGGGGCAACGTCTGCAGCTTCAGGTTGGTCCAGGTCTGCAGGAACCTGACCAGGTTCTTGAAAGTGTAAAGACCCAGCCTGTCGTTGCCATAATTTGACAGGTGGGTCATGAAGATGCTGATCTGAAAGTGAGATCAAATGCTGGGGGTCAGCAGGAAATATCGGGGGGGGGGCAGTGCTTAATGGCAGAACTACTGACTGCTCTCTAATGTAGGACCAGCAACCGCAGCTTGCTGCTGCAGAAAAACAATCACGGAGCTGGTTTTCTGAAAATCTCAGCAAATATTAACTTTAGTTCTCTATGGAACCATAGTCCCACAGTGCAAGGGTCTCCACGGTTACTCACAGGGTTAAGAAGGACCGTGAGGAAAAGCTCTCCTCCGTTGATCAGCTTGTCCAGCTCCCTGGGCCCTCCAGGGTACTCCTTGAAGAAGATGGTGTGAGTGAAAAGGCCACACGTCTGCCTGGGGAGGACCTGCCAACGTGGGGGACAGACAGCGCACACGGTAAGCCTGAAGGACGTCCCCGGGAAGGGCTGAGGAGCCGGCCATCCCCAAGGAAACCGGGAATACAGGCAGGGGCTGGTGTTTAGAGCCGCCCGGGGACAGGTGATGAAGATGGGATGAAAACTCATTTATACAGGGAGGGGGGAATTCAGGAGCAAGTGAGGTTTGTGGGTGGGCTTTAGAGTATACTGCAGGGGAGACTTACGCTGATCCCGTCGTGGATGAAGCCATGGCGGAAACGGGCAGGCTTCAGGTGGGGGTACTCCTCCGTGCTGGTCACCTTGATGCCCCACACCGTCTTCCAGGCCTCATAGAGCTGCACGTGAACAGGGTACACCCCCGAGTGATGGGGGGCCACGGCATAGCCCATGTTGGTGGGAATCCCGTGCTCCTGGGGATGGGTAAACAGGAAACAGTGAATCGGTCAGGTTCGCATATCTCTCCCCCCCCCCCACCCCCACCACAAAGGAATTCATCTTCATTTCCCCTGAACGCCTTCGCAAACAAAACAGCACAAGCCACGCTCCGCCGCCCCCATCATCGGCACCATCACCGCGCCTCTTCAGTGGAGACGTGTAATCGCGCTCAGTCCATTTATCATGGAGACGCGCGGCTGCACTGACATATGCAGCTGAACGCTCACACTGCCGCGATACGCAAACACAACACTCATTTTATACCTGTTCAGCCACTCGGAATAATTCCCAAGAGACAGCTAGTGGCGTCTCAGAGTAGCCGGTACTTATTTAGATGCCCATCCAATGTTGGCCTCCTTCTAGGGGGAGCTAAAGACAGCACCCTGGCCAATAAAGACATTAACTCCACATTCTGCTCTTATCCAATCTGGGAGCTGGCTTCGCATGGCGGGAAGCGGCGCCCCCTGCTGGCCGCCGCCACTCACCTCGGCAAATTTGCGGTTCAGCAGCATCTGCTCGGCCAGCACGGTCTGGTTGTGGAAGAGGTGCGGCTGCATGTGGCTCCACATGTGGGGGAACCACCAGAACTCTGTGACGAAGGACAGTAGTAGGTCATCGCCCAAGTCCTCCTCATCCGTACCTGGGGGAGGGAGAGAGACTCTAAAAGCAGCCATGGCCTGAATACATTAAAAGCAAAGGTGGTGGCGGGGTAGGGTGGCACACCTGCATGGAAGAAGCGCCCCGAGAAGCCCAGGTTGAAGGTGAAGTTGGGGACCTGGGGCCGAAGGTCGTTCTGCGTCTCCAGCAGCGCCTGTGCAGATCACAGCGATGTTACCGGACTGCGTGGGCATGCATGCTGAGTGCGCCCCCGCCGTGCGATGCCCGCATCTCAGGGGAGCTTAAACTGGACCTTGATTCCCCCCAACGCACTGTAACCTGCCATCCAGCAGACACTAACCCACACGGTGGCCATTTCGGGTCTCCTCTCAGCACACTGATAAATCAGTAAGGACACCCCCCCCCCCCCCGTGACCGGCACTGACTTAATGAGAGACTCTTCACTTAACAAGGACACGCCATTCTTACCCTCGGCCACCCTGCAAATTGTTCTGGGTAGTTTTGCCCCGACTGGACATTTGGCAGATGGAATGTAGGGTAAATATGGATAGCATGGTACCCTGCTGTTAGCCTCAAGAAACAAATAGCCCTCCCTCTACTGCCTTTAGACATTGAGCATGCAGATTCACTCTTCAGAAGATTCTGATGCTGAAACCTTGAGGAAAGATTTCATCTTAATTTGACCAGAATAAAGCCAATAATATGAAAAACATATCCATCAAACCTAAAGATAACCCACAATGCCACTGTCCTACCCCTTGCCCGACCAATAGGAGGAAAAGAAAAGGGGCACCTTCACATCTGACACCTTCATGCGTGTGCCCTCCTTGCCGACGAAGATGTCGTCGATGTCCACTAGCAGGTAGCGGTCCAGGGAGAGCGAGAGGCGCTTGGCCGTCAGGAAGGACACGGCGTCCACGAAGACCAGCTTGTGCAGCCAGAAGCTGAGGTTGTTCCCAAAGAGGACACGCTGAATGCCATCATGGAGGCCCAGGTCCTGCACCACAGAGGTGTGCAGGGCGGGACTGACGCCCAGAGCCGGCAGGCTGTCCGCTGACTTGGTCTTGGCCAGCAGCACCGGCTCATAGGTGGAGTGGTTGGACTGGAAGACGGTCCAGTCGTCGCCAGGTAACGGGCCACGCTCCACCTCCCGAGCCCGGGTGATGAAGAGGAGGGGTGACTTGGGGTTTACGCTACAGTCCCTCAGACCCAGGTTCGAATGCAAAAACAGGGGGAAGCCCTTCAGCTGGGCGCTCAAAAGGCTGTTCTCATTGGCCTGCAGAAAGGAGGAATACAGCAGTCGCTAGAAAGGGTGGCAGTAAAGGATGCGCTCGCCTAATATTTAGGCTCCGGCCCTGTTTTAGCCAGGCAGAGTCTCAAGCATCGCTTCAGATACAGCGACCAGACGGTCTAAAACGTAAGGCAAACCTGAGACCGTGCCGCCTAAAAGCCGTGAAGCTACGGCACTGGAAAGCGAACTGAAGGCGCTCCTTAAACCGCGCCAGAGTGCAGGCGTGTTGGAGCACTCACTGTAAAAATTTGTGCCGAGACCGTGAAACTCACTAGTGCATTCTGGGAAATGAAAGGGGAAGAAAATACACAAGAGACAAATTGAACTGCATTCAATCAAAACTTGCGATCTAAAGCATTCACCCATAACAACTCCCCTCCCCTCAGCCCACATGGCTCAGAGTCGATGAAACAAAACCAAAATGTGACAAATTGAGGCAAGGGCTTGGATTTTGAGGCTGATGCAACGCACCCCCTCCAACCCAGGCAGAGGAGGACAATAGGGCATCAGGAAGGCACGACGTTTTGGGGCAGATCTCTCTCTCTCTCTCTCTCTCTCACCCCCCGCCGAAATCCACAGGGATGAGCGCAGCACTCCGCTAACAGCTCTCTAGGCCGACTGCGTCATCCTCACAGTCTGTCCCCTGAACCACTGGACCGCATCCCCTCGTCACAGGCCACTGCCTATCCTCCGGCAGAGCCTCGGGACCCAACGAGCAAGGAGGAGGAAACAGACCACGCTTCTATCCCTTTTTTAAAATCTGGGAGCTCAGCTTTTGACAGCAGGCCCTATTTTTGTGACCAGTGCCCCCCCCCCCGACTCGGTCCAAAAATCACCACATGCCAGGTTAAAACAATTGTTTTGCAAGATACCTTTTCATCACCTCCCAGTCAACAACGGATGCCTCCTCAACACCCATGTGAATGTCAGAAAAATGCCATAAAAGCAAAATCAACTAGTCACAGGGTTGTCAGCTTCTCTGACTGTCCCCCCCCCACTCCACCCCGAGAGACCATCCTAACCTCCGACACCCTGTCCAGATTCCCCATTCCGGCTCACACAATCTGTACCCCTCGCTCATCTCCCTCTTGCCTTTCTTCACGAGGTTGCGCAAAACAGAGCATCGCCCCATGGGTCTGCCACCCAGGCACTACCGCCTTCCCATTGGCGGGGGAGACGTCTCGTAGGCCCCAGGGCTAATTAGACGGCGGCCTCGGTAACAAAGACGTTTCCGCGGACAGCCGCGCTTCACGTGTGGTTGCCTGCGAGCAATTATGTGGAGAATGAAGTGGGACCGGCTGGGAGGCGGGGCTTCCACCGCAATTACACGTCGATATGAGCGCGGGATTAAGGGTGAGGACTGCAGGGAGATGGACGGCACTCTCGCAAACACACGGGTGCCACAAGCACGGCTGATATCTTGATTGCAGAGGGCCTTCTGAGGACACTCGGTCAACCGCGAGCCACAGAGCGCCGGGAAGAGGAAAAATATTTGTGCCAGGGGAGTAAGACTGGGAGGGGGAGGGTGGGGGCGGCGCAGCGGGCGGCTGGGGGAACACAAACAGAGCGAGTCTGTTCGCGCCGGCGCCTCAGGGGCCCATTATCCTTTCTGAAGAGGCTGAGATCGGGCCCAGGAGGCAATGAGGCGTGAGCGGCATTCAGGGTCCGGTGACGGGAACAGGGAGTGGGGGGGGGGTGAACGCCTGAACCGACTTCACTCCCGAGCTAATGGGTGGTACCACGCAGGTATGGATGGACATGCAGCTGGGGCTAAGGGAGCAATTGTTCACAGGAGGGGCAAGAGACTAACCGTACATTTCATAGGGGTATTTCAAACGTCAGGAGATGGTCCTAACCCTAACCCTGCATGTTCATGAACGTGACACTACTGCATGCCCATAATAGAAAAAGACAGAATAGACAGCTCCCCCCCCCACAAGAAAAAAAAAACCTTCAAAATTAGAACAACTTCATCAAGTGGGCATAACCGGAGGAGAAGCTTTAAAGCAGTTAGTAATCCTAACCCCACCCACCAAGGCTTTCAAAGTCATTAATCCAATCACTAGGCCTGAGAACATCACCAATTACAAACCCTCTCTCCTTTTCAATTACTCCATACGTACACACACACACACACACACACACACACACACACACACACACACTGTGCTGAAGAGGAGAAAGAGTCTTAGAAAGCAGCTGGCCTTCGCCTCGCTGGCAAGAGTGAAGGCGAGAGGCAGTCAGAGAAGATGAGAGGAACAGGTGGACAGAGCTGCGCTTGGGGGGAGGGAGGCGATCAGAGGAGCATCTGGGATTAAGACGCCACTGAGACCCTCACAATACCAAATTCCATCAGACAGACAGAGAACCTAAAATGCCTGTTTTTTTTGCTCTGGCTCCCTTCCCGGTGCAGGCATCTGGGCGGAGAGCTCACCTTGAAGAAGCCGATGATTCCCACTCCGTACTCCACACAGTACTTGTCTAGGAGCTCCCGGTTCCAAGCATCCAGATTGACATACTTGAGGATGTTCTCGTAGATGACCAGCGCAAAGCGTCCACGGTCTTTGTCAGTCAGTGTGGGCATGTCACCCTTGCCAGGCGAGATCTCGGTCCGGTACTTAAAACGACTGGACTCCAGGATGGCCACGATTTCCTGGCCCAGCTGCGAGTAGAGGCTCTCCACAAAGACCAGCACGACGGGGTCGGTCCGCGCCGTGTCCGACGGTCGGGCGGTCTTTAGGGGTAGGAGCCTTGACGGTGTGGCCTTGGGGTCGTCGCAGTCGGCCGGAACCCCGTCTGCCACCGCGCCCCCTGCGGGCTCCAGCTCCCGCTTGGCACCGTACAGGAAGTAAGCAGAGACGAAAACGCTAACCATGCAGAAGGCGAAGAGAAGCAGGAGGCTGGTCTGAAGGGTGGGCTGGCGGAAAGTCCGCCGCAGACGCCCACAGACCAGCATCATCCGCCCCACTCGGTCCCAGGACGAGTTCTGGGGTTGGGGGGCAGGGTGCAGGCCTAGAACAGCAGCAAAGGTTTCTGAATGGAAAACTGTGGGGCGGCTTGGCGCTGACTCTCCGGCATCAGGCCCCACTCATGTCACCATCGCAGGAGGGTGGGCGTGGCGTCGGCGGGGATATCCTGGGCTGGGCCGGAGCTCCGGACGGGGGTATGCGCTCGATTACCACCCTCCGCCCCCCCCCCCCCCCCCCCCCCCCCCCCCCCCCCCCCCCGGGGGGGGGGGGGGGGGGGGGGGGGGGGGGGGGGGGGGGCGGAGGGTGGTAATCGAGCGCATACCCCCGTCCGGAGCTCCGGCCCAGCCCAGGATATCCCCGCCGACGCCACGCCCACCCTCCTGCGATGGTGACATGAGTGGGGCCTGATGCCGGAGAGTCAGCGCCAAGCCGCCCCACAGTTTTCCATTCAGAAACCTTTGCTGCTGTTCTAGGCCTGCACCCTGCCCCCCAACCCCAGAACTCGTCCTGGGACCGAGTGGGGCGGATGATGCTGGTCTGTGGGCGTCTGCGGCGGACTTTCCGCCAGCCCACCCTTCAGACCAGCCTCCTGCTTCTCTTCGCCTTCTGCATGGTTAGCGTTTTCGTCTCTGCTTACTTCCTGTACGGTGCCAAGCGGGAGCTGGAGCCCGCAGGGGGCGCGGTGGCAGACGGGGTTCCGGCCGACTGCGACGACCCCAAGGCCACACCGTCAAGGCTCCTACCCCTAAAGACCGCCCGACCGTCGGACACGGCGCGGACCGACCCCGTCGTGCTGGTCTTTGTGGAGAGCCTCTACTCGCAGCTGGGCCAGGAAATCGTGGCCATCCTGGAGTCCAGTCGTTTTAAGTACCGGACCGAGATCTCGCCTGGCAAGGGTGACATGCCCACACTGACTGACAAAGACCGTGGACGCTTTGCGCTGGTCATCTACGAGAACATCCTCAAGTATGTCAATCTGGATGCTTGGAACCGGGAGCTCCTAGACAAGTACTGTGTGGAGTACGGAGTGGGAATCATCGGCTTCTTCAAGGTGAGCTCTCCGCCCAGATGCCTGCACCGGGAAGGGAGCCAGAGCAAAAAAAACAGGCATTTTAGGTTCTCTGTCTGTCTGATGGAATTTGGTATTGTGAGGGTCTCAGTGGCGTCTTAATCCCAGATGCTCCTCTGATCGCCTCCCTCCCCCCAAGCGCAGCTCTGTCCACCTGTTCCTCTCATCTTCTCTGACTGCCTCTCGCCTTCACTCTTGCCAGCGAGGCGAAGGCCAGCTGCTTTCTAAGACTCTTTCTCCTCTTCAGCACAGTGTGTGTGTGTGTGTGTGTGTGTGTGTGTGTGTGTGTGTGTGTACGTATGGAGTAATTGAAAAGGAGAGAGGGTTTGTAATTGGTGATGTTCTCAGGCCTAGTGATTGGATTAATGACTTTGAAAGCCTTGGTGGGTGGGGTTAGGATTACTAACTGCTTTAAAGCTTCTCCTCCGGTTATGCCCACTTGATGAAGTTGTTCTAATTTTGAAGGTTTTTTTTTTCTTGTGGGGGGGGGAGCTGTCTATTCTGTCTTTTTCTATTATGGGCATGCAGTAGTGTCACGTTCATGAACATGCAGGGTTAGGGTTAGGACCATCTCCTGACGTTTGAAATACCCCTATGAAATGTACGGTTAGTCTCTTGCCCCTCCTGTGAACAATTGCTCCCTTAGCCCCAGCTGCATGTCCATCCATACCTGCGTGGTACCACCCATTAGCTCGGGAGTGAAGTCGGTTCAGGCGTTCACCCCCCCCCCACTCCCTGTTCCCGTCACCGGACCCTGAATGCCGCTCACGCCTCATTGCCTCCTGGGCCCGATCTCAGCCTCTTCAGAAAGGATAATGGGCCCCTGAGGCGCCGGCGCGAACAGACTCGCTCTGTTTGTGTTCCCCCAGCCGCCCGCTGCGCCGCCCCCACCCTCCCCCTCCCAGTCTTACTCCCCTGGCACAAATATTTTTCCTCTTCCCGGCGCTCTGTGGCTCGCGGTTGACCGAGTGTCCTCAGAAGGCCCTCTGCAATCAAGATATCAGCCGTGCTTGTGGCACCCGTGTGTTTGCGAGAGTGCCGTCCATCTCCCTGCAGTCCTCACCCTTAATCCCGCGCTCATATCGACGTGTAATTGCGGTGGAAGCCCCGCCTCCCAGCCGGTCCCACTTCATTCTCCACATAATTGCTCGCAGGCAACCACACGTGAAGCGCGGCTGTCCGCGGAAACGTCTTTGTTACCGAGGCCGCCGTCTAATTAGCCCTGGGGCCTACGAGACGTCTCCCCCGCCAATGGGAAGGCGGTAGTGCCTGGGTGGCAGACCCATGGGGCGATGCTCTGTTTTGCGCAACCTCGTGAAGAAAGGCAAGAGGGAGATGAGCGAGGGGTACAGATTGTGTGAGCCGGAATGGGGAATCTGGACAGGGTGTCGGAGGTTAGGATGGTCTCTCGGGGTGGAGTGGGGGGGGGACAGTCAGAGAAGCTGACAACCCTGTGACTAGTTGATTTTGCTTTTATGGCATTTTTCTGACATTCACATGGGTGTTGAGGAGGCATCCGTTGTTGACTGGGAGGTGATGAAAAGGTATCTTGCAAAACAATTGTTTTAACCTGGCATGTGGTGATTTTTGGACCGAGTCGGGGGGGGGGGCACTGGTCACAAAAATAGGGCCTGCTGTCAAAAGCTGAGCTCCCAGATTTTAAAAAAGGGATAGAAGCGTGGTCTGTTTCCTCCTCCTTGCTCGTTGGGTCCCGAGGCTCTGCCGGAGGATAGGCAGTGGCCTGTGACGAGGGGATGCGGTCCAGTGGTTCAGGGGACAGACTGTGAGGATGACGCAGTCGGCCTAGAGAGCTGTTAGCGGAGTGCTGCGCTCATCCCTGTGGATTTCGGCGGGGGGTGAGAGAGAGAGAGAGAGAGAGAGATCTGCCCCAAAACGTCGTGCCTTCCTGATGCCCTATTGTCCTCCTCTGCCTGGGTTGGAGGGGGTGCGTTGCATCAGCCTCAAAATCCAAGCCCTTGCCTCAATTTGTCACATTTTGGTTTTGTTTCATCGACTCTGAGCCATGTGGGCTGAGGGGAGGGGAGTTGTTATGGGTGAATGCTTTAGATCGCAAGTTTTGATTGAATGCAGTTCAATTTGTCTCTTGTGTATTTTCTTCCCCTTTCATTTCCCAGAATGCACTAGTGAGTTTCACGGTCTCGGCACAAATTTTTACAGTGAGTGCTCCAACACGCCTGCACTCTGGCGCGGTTTAAGGAGCGCCTTCAGTTCGCTTTCCAGTGCCGTAGCTTCACGGCTTTTAGGCGGCACGGTCTCAGGTTTGCCTTACGTTTTAGACCGTCTGGTCGCTGTATCTGAAGCGATGCTTGAGACTCTGCCTGGCTAAAACAGGGCCGGAGCCTAAATATTAGGCGAGCGCATCCTTTACTGCCACCCTTTCTAGCGACTGCTGTATTCCTCCTTTCTGCAGGCCAATGAGAACAGCCTTTTGAGCGCCCAGCTGAAGGGCTTCCCCCTGTTTTTGCATTCGAACCTGGGTCTGAGGGACTGTAGCGTAAACCCCAAGTCACCCCTCCTCTTCATCACCCGGGCTCGGGAGGTGGAGCGTGGCCCGTTACCTGGCGACGACTGGACCGTCTTCCAGTCCAACCACTCCACCTATGAGCCGGTGCTGCTGGCCAAGACCAAGTCAGCGGACAGCCTGCCGGCTCTGGGCGTCAGTCCCGCCCTGCACACCTCTGTGGTGCAGGACCTGGGCCTCCATGATGGCATTCAGCGTGTCCTCTTTGGGAACAACCTCAGCTTCTGGCTGCACAAGCTGGTCTTCGTGGACGCCGTGTCCTTCCTGACGGCCAAGCGCCTCTCGCTCTCCCTGGACCGCTACCTGCTAGTGGACATCGACGACATCTTCGTCGGCAAGGAGGGCACACGCATGAAGGTGTCAGATGTGAAGGTGCCCCTTTTCTTTTCCTCCTATTGGTCGGGCAAGGGGTAGGACAGTGGCATTGTGGGTTATCTTTAGGTTTGATGGATATGTTTTTCATATTATTGGCTTTATTCTGGTCAAATTAAGATGAAATCTTTCCTCAAGGTTTCAGCATCAGAATCTTCTGAAGAGTGAATCTGCATGCTCAATGTCTAAAGGCAGTAGAGGGAGGGCTATTTGTTTCTTGAGGCTAACAGCAGGGTACCATGCTATCCATATTTACCCTACATTCCATCTGCCAAATGTCCAGTCGGGGCAAAACTACCCAGAACAATTTGCAGGGTGGCCGAGGGTAAGAATGGCGTGTCCTTGTTAAGTGAAGAGTCTCTCATTAAGTCAGTGCCGGTCACGGGGGGGGGGGGGGTGTCCTTACTGATTTATCAGTGTGCTGAGAGGAGACCCGAAATGGCCACCGTGTGGGTTAGTGTCTGCTGGATGGCAGGTTACAGTGCGTTGGGGGGAATCAAGGTCCAGTTTAAGCTCCCCTGAGATGCGGGCATCGCACGGCGGGGGCGCACTCAGCATGCATGCCCACGCAGTCCGGTAACATCGCTGTGATCTGCACAGGCGCTGCTGGAGACGCAGAACGACCTTCGGCCCCAGGTCCCCAACTTCACCTTCAACCTGGGCTTCTCGGGGCGCTTCTTCCATGCAGGTGTGCCACCCTACCCCGCCACCACCTTTGCTTTTAATGTATTCAGGCCATGGCTGCTTTTAGAGTCTCTCTCCCTCCCCCAGGTACGGATGAGGAGGACTTGGGCGATGACCTACTACTGTCCTTCGTCACAGAGTTCTGGTGGTTCCCCCACATGTGGAGCCACATGCAGCCGCACCTCTTCCACAACCAGACCGTGCTGGCCGAGCAGATGCTGCTGAACCGCAAATTTGCCGAGGTGAGTGGCGGCGGCCAGCAGGGGGCGCCGCTTCCCGCCATGCGAAGCCAGCTCCCAGATTGGATAAGAGCAGAATGTGGAGTTAATGTCTTTATTGGCCAGGGTGCTGTCTTTAGCTCCCCCTAGAAGGAGGCCAACATTGGATGGGCATCTAAATAAGTACCGGCTACTCTGAGACGCCACTAGCTGTCTCTTGGGAATTATTCCGAGTGGCTGAACAGGTATAAAATGAGTGTTGTGTTTGCGTATCGCGGCAGTGTGAGCGTTCAGCTGCATATGTCAGTGCAGCCGCGCGTCTCCATGATAAATGGACTGAGCGCGATTACACGTCTCCACTGAAGAGGCGCGGTGATGGTGCCGATGATGGGGGCGGCGGAGCGTGGCTTGTGCTGTTTTGTTTGCGAAGGCGTTCAGGGGAAATGAAGATGAATTCCTTTGTGGTGGGGGTGGGGGGGGGGGAGAGATATGCGAACCTGACCGATTCACTGTTTCCTGTTTACCCATCCCCAGGAGCACGGGATTCCCACCAACATGGGCTATGCCGTGGCCCCCCATCACTCGGGGGTGTACCCTGTTCACGTGCAGCTCTATGAGGCCTGGAAGACGGTGTGGGGCATCAAGGTGACCAGCACGGAGGAGTACCCCCACCTGAAGCCTGCCCGTTTCCGCCATGGCTTCATCCACGACGGGATCAGCGTAAGTCTCCCCTGCAGTATACTCTAAAGCCCACCCACAAACCTCACTTGCTCCTGAATTCCCCCCTCCCTGTATAAATGAGTTTTCATCCCATCTTCATCACCTGTCCCCGGGCGGCTCTAAACACCAGCCCCTGCCTGTATTCCCGGTTTCCTTGGGGATGGCCGGCTCCTCAGCCCTTCCCGGGGACGTCCTTCAGGCTTACCGTGTGCGCTGTCTGTCCCCCACGTTGGCAGGTCCTCCCCAGGCAGACGTGTGGCCTTTTCACTCACACCATCTTCTTCAAGGAGTACCCTGGAGGGCCCAGGGAGCTGGACAAGCTGATCAACGGAGGAGAGCTTTTCCTCACGGTCCTTCTTAACCCTGTGAGTAACCGTGGAGACCCTTGCACTGTGGGACTATGGTTCCATAGAGAACTAAAGTTAATATTTGCTGAGATTTTCAGAAAACCAGCTCCGTGATTGTTTTTCTGCAGCAGCAAGCTGCGGTTGCTGGTCCTACATTAGAGAGCAGTCAGTAGTTCTGCCATTAAGCACTGCCCCCCCCCCGATATTTCCTGCTGACCCCCAGCATTTGATCTCACTTTCAGATCAGCATCTTCATGACCCACCTGTCAAATTATGGCAACGACAGGCTGGGTCTTTACACTTTCAAGAACCTGGTCAGGTTCCTGCAGACCTGGACCAACCTGAAGCTGCAGACGTTGCCCCCAGTCCAGCTGGCTCAGCGCTACTTCCAGATCTTCCCTGAGGAGAGGGACCCACTGTGGCAGGTGAGGGCCTCTAGGCCAGGCCCCACAGAGACGACGACCTGAGGTTCTGTTGTAGGGCTTGGGCACAGTGAGCGAAACAGCAGGCAGCCATGGCTGAAGGGTCACCATGGTGTAGTGGCTGGCATGGATGTGGGTCGCTGGCTGCATGAGTGTGACACTGTGAAACAATTTGGGGTCCCGAGGGGACATCTGAAGGGCAAACGTACATGCTAACATGCTAACACCTTTACGATCAGCTTAGCTGCTGGTGTGTCGCACATGCTTTCTGTCACCTTCCTCCTGGCAAGATCGGAGCGTAGCCTGTGTTCTTCACCGAATTCTAATGCTCCTCTTTCCCTGTCCGCAGGACCCCTGTGAGGACAAAAGGCACAAAGATATATGGTCCAAAGAGAAGACATGTGACCGGTTCCCCAAGCTCCTGATCATCGGCCCGCAGAAGACCGGTAACCTTGTGGAGCCCCCTGCAGACCAAAAGAAAGAATAGGAGAAATGGCCTCCAGCCAATAAACTTTTATGCATCTGAGTATTAGAAAACTAGAAACTGCAGATGTTTTTGTATCATTCTGATGACAGTGTGGAAACCAGGAATCCCTGCCTGAAATAATCACATGTTGACAAGTCGCCTTTAGCGACTGATTTTCCTTTAAACGGCACTGATAATCCTCTCATTATGAAGGGTTAGGGTTACTCATTTGATATATTTATGTATATATACACACACACACACACGCGCGCGCACAGGTTTATCTTGACCTGGTGCCAAAGCGTATGCAGCTGTGACAATTCTGTGGGGGTGCTGAGTTATTGGGGGGGGGCATTTTTTCAGTTTCATCACCTGTCAGATGTTTTCAGCCCCCACAGCATGTGCAGGAACTGACTGACCCAGAGTGGGGCCCCCCCTTTCTGCCCCTAATCCGGGCTGCTGTGGGGGAGGGGGGGTCATTCATGCCCGCCTCTCTGGCCAATGGCATGCACCCTCACTCCCCGGCACGTTAATTAGCTGTTACACAACCATCCAACTGTCTTCTCGTGGGAGTTATTCCGCTGCTCTTCTCCAGATGGCCCAGTTCTGTTCTTCATGCACCTGTTGTTCCTCGCTCCCCCCACCCCCGCTCGCTCCTAACAGGCACCACCGCCCTATACCTGTTCCTGGGTATGCATCCAGACCTGACCAGCAACTACCCCAGCAAGGAGACCTTTGAAGAAATCCAGTTTTTCAACGGGCACAACTACCAGAAAGGGATTGACTGGTGGGTGCCCGGGGGGGGGGGGGGGGGGGGGGGGGGGGGGGGGGGCGGGGGGGGGGGGGGGCGGGGGGGGGGGCGGGGGGGGGGGGGGGGGGGGGGGGGGGGCGGGGGGGGGGGGGGGGGGGGGGGGGGGGGGGGGGGG
>JABFDZ020000002.1:20361999-20373023 GCA_019775955.2 Pollimyrus isidori
TCATTAAGCTCCAAGGACCAGTACTTGGGATGAGGCACATGGTCCCACGTGTTAGCCGGCCTGGGTGATACACTGGTAGCGAAATGCAAAGGCACCCACACCCCCAGCCCACGCTGGCTCTGCAACAAGGGGGCAAATAGGGGTAACCACCCCATGGCCTTTTACAGCTTGAGGGTGTGTCCACCAAGCATCTGCCTGAGTAGTGTCTCTCCTGCCAAATGCTCCAAACCTTGTGGTTTGTGTTCTGCCGCTTCGCGTTCAGTTTTGCCTCTAATTAGGTGTGATCTCTCTACTGATGGCTCTTTCAATCCTGGGGGGGGGCATTTTTAAGCAATTTCTGACAGGGAGCTGAAGTAATCAAAGCTTTAGTCATGTGTCCTTTTCTGAAAGAAATTCCTACTGATTGACTTCTTTTATCAGGCCCGGGGTGGTACTCACTGCTGCCTAACCCTGAGTTGTGGCTCGGCAGTCACGTGTGAAGGACCTGCGAGATAACGACCCGGGGTGTTCAGTCACAGCCTGACTGACTGGGCTGATTTGACTCCCTCAGAGACGGGAGTGATCAGCCGTGTTCCATAGGGCGGCGAGCAGCCGCTGCACGTCTCCTTTTCCTCTCACTCATCTCCCTTCTCCTCCGCATGTCAAGGTACATGGAGTTCTTCCCCTTGCCGTCCAACACCAGCTCGGACTTCTACTTTGAAAAGAGCGCCAATTACTTCGACTCGGAGGTGGCTCCGCGGCGGGCTGCGTCCCTCCTACCCAAAGCCAGAATCATCAGCATCCTGATCAACCCCGCCGACAGGGCGTACTCCTGGTACCAGGTCAGCCGCTCCCACAGCTCAGCTCTCGCGGGGTCTTCGCTCTGTCGAGAGAGACGCGAGGTTCACATTAGCCAGGGGAGCCCCTCCCAAGCTGAAATACGCCATTTTACTCCTGTTGATGATTTTTGTGAGCTCTTTGGAATGGCTCTATTAGGAGGGGTACTGTACAGTACCGGTCAAAAGTTTGGACACATCTGCCCACAGTAAGGTTTATTTGTGCTGTTCTCTTCATAATTATTCTGAAATGTAGATCTCAGAACTTTAAAATGGAATTTTGCGCCGACTAAAGTATTAAACAGGAGGGGGAGCTACATTATGGGTAGGACTCAGATATTTGCTAATATACATCTGTGGAAAGCAGAGTGATGTCACCATTGGGCCCGTGAGTAAGGCCCTTATCCCCAGTTGTTGCAGGCTCTATGTTCTCCAGTACGCCAGCATGCTCTGCCAGCTGTCCTGCAGGGGGTCCCAATATGCTCAGCACTCATGGGGAGCCTTTCATTCACACTCTGCTCAAGCTCCTCTAAAACCACTTCTACTGTGTTTAGGTCAGGTGACCAGGTCATGTGATGCAGCACTATCACTCTCCTTTGCAGGTAGCCTGGTATGTCCAAACCTTTGACTGGTATTGCATATGATTGATGATGGAATGTAGTTGTGGGGGTGCTGCTGCTGCAGGATACAAACATTTTCTGTCCAACCAGTTACTCTTATTGTTACTAAGATGGGGAGGTTTTGTGTGATTGGCTGCTAGCATTGACAAAACCCGCCTGGCTCCGCCCACAGCATCAGCGTGCCCATGACGACCCCGTGGCACTGAAGTACACTTTCCATGACGTCATCACAGCTGCCCCTGATGCCCCTATTAAGCTGCGGGTCCTGCAGAACCGTTGTCTAGTGCCCGGCTGGTATGCCACACACCTGGAGCGCTGGCTAAGCCAGTACCATCCCAGCCAGGTGAGCGACTACGTGTGTGTGTGTGTGTGTGTGTATGTGTGTGTATGTGTGTGTATGTGTGTGTATGTGTGTGTATGTGTGTGTGTGTTTGTGTGTGCGTGCTGCAAGATGTCTGACAAGATCTTTAATCCCTTGCTTCCCCAGGTCATGGTCCTGGATGGGCAGATGCTCAGAACCGACCCCACATCCACGATGGACAAGGTCCAAAAGTTTCTTGGTCTGCCGAATATCGTAAACTACCACAAAATCCTGGCGTGAGTTTCTGGTCACTGCTACACTCTTTCCCATGGGAAATTGTGGAAATCCCCCCCCGCCCCCCCAATAAGGGTTTAGTGGAGACGACAGATGTTAAGTCTACCCAATTTAATTATTTTTATGTTTTAAGTAAACAGGAAGATATGCCCCCATCCAAACAGCTCATGTTTGAGTCACAAGAATTCCTTCTGATTGACTTAAATAGGTTCATTGTTGTTTTGCATTGTTTTTTTCCGGTTTTGCCAAACTGTCTTTGAGGTGGGCAGCTGCCTGATTTAGCAGGAACGTGTCCCTTTTCCTCACTTCCCCTGACTGCCTCTCCTCCCTTACTCTCAGATCTTCTCCTGTCCCTCCCTCCTTCCTTTATAAACCTTCTCGCTTCATCTTTCATCCCCCCTTTCTTCATCACCCTGCACACATCACCGCCACATAATTAGGAACCCTGACAAGTGGCTGGCAGCATCCGTTTCTTCACCTCCCCGGTGAGCCCCAGAAACGCCCCGCACACACCTGCACCTCCACCCAGCCCGGCCTGACACACTCTCTCCCCCCCCCCACGCAGGTTTGATCCAAAGAAAGGCTTCTGGTGTCAGCTGCTGGAAGGAGGCAAGACCAAGTGCCTGGGCAAGAGCAAGGGAAGGAAATACCCGGAGATGGACTCAGATGTGAGTTGGTTACCGGATACTCAGACACCCCCATGATCTTTCACTCTAAGTAACCATGACTGCTCTGCTCAAAGCAGGCCTTACTGTCACATCCAGATCTGTTGCTTTTTACCAGGCTTATGTGAGTATTTTGGTTACTGCCCTTGGTGTCGTGTGGTTCTGACTTTGGAGTGCCCAGTAACAGTAAGCAGGACTGTCCCAGTACCACCAGTCACTACCCTCCACATCTCCTGTCGGCTACTGAGCGAGCAGCGTCTCCTCCCCTCTGTCAGCATTGGTTTTGTTGGGGGACTTGGGGGTGGGAACTGCAGATGTTACCTTGGGAGTCCTTGGAATGGCGTTCGGTGGGCTACAGCCGGCGGGGAGTGTCGAGTTAATGAGTCGGCAGGATGCAGGTGACTTGTGTCCCTAGGAGGGAGAGAGAGAGGCGGGACTCTGTTGGCTGCGAAGCCATCTGTCAGACGCTCCTCTCTCAGCCCTGGGACCACCGGTGTGTCCTCCGCACTCCAGCTCCACCTGCCAGCTCAGCGCTGGCGCACTTCTCACAGGGGCTGTCCGGTGCTTTTCCGGAGCTCTCCGTGTTCACCACCCCCGCAAACCGTCTCCTCGTGACACAGATTCCCCTTCCCTGTTTCTGGGCGTCTCCATCAGCTTCGAGATTTTTATATATATTTTTTTTACTGTTAAACCCGTCATGAGCTGCATTCTTTCATTCAGGGAGATGAGGGACCAATCATGGTGGTTGTTTGACCAGGAGGGGGCGCCCATGCTGAATGAGCTCAATCTCCCTAAATAAATAGATTACTAAATGCAATTAAAATCAAATGATATGTGACTAGTCTCCTCAGGAATGTTCATGCCAATAGACTTGATAGTCTCGTTCAGGGGTGGCTGCATTTGAATCTGCTGTTCTAGGTGTCCCGGTCTTCTTTGCTGTTCTAGGTGTCCCGGTCTTCTTTGCTGTTCTAGGTGTCCCGGTCTTCTTTGCCGTTCTAGGTGTCCCGGTCTTCTTTGCCGTTCTAGGTGTCCCGGTCTTCTTTGCAGGGCTCGTTTTTATGTCTGCCAGAAGTTCTCTTTTTCCCTTAGTTCTCTGAATCTGCTTTTAAAGAGTCAGACTCCCTTTTTTACCGTTATTGTGTAGTACTGTGGATTGCAGAGCCGCCTGCTTTCCTGGATGTTGCAGACTTCCCATGTTAAGATCCACTGTCCTGCTGTTTGGCTTCATGCGTCTCCTCTCCCTCTTTCCCTCTGTCTCTCTCGCGTTGCTGACCAAGCTGAAGTTTAATGCATTTCTGTGTCCCGTCCCAGTCCCGCGTCTTCCTGAGGGAGTACTACAGGGATCCCAACATCGAGCTGTCCAAGCTGCTCTACAGGATAGGCCAGTCTCTGCCCAGCTGGCTCCGTGAGGAGCTGGTCAACACCAGGTAGCGAGAGCCAGCCGGGGGGGCGAGGGGATCCCTGCCGACAAAAGGACAAGCTGACGGCCCGACATCGAGGCGGGGGGCATGCTCTCCCCCCTGTCACCTGTGTGGGTAACGACAGCAGGGGTCGGGACACAAACACATTTACCCCCAGAAGCATCTTGTCTCTGATGTGAAGGTGGACGAACTGTCGAGGACGGGTGGTCACCCGAAACTAAACGCACTGCAGGCTGCATCTAAAGGGGTGAGCTGGGAACACAACCACCCAATCTCCTGGGAACCTGGCACAGGGCCGAAGAACAAGGGAGCATGCTGGGGAGATGAGGAACGTTCTTAATCGTCCATCTTCCCTCACATCACACGCACATATTTTGTTTGCTTTTGGGAGAGAGGGCAAAGGACCTTGTCTGTATTGCACCAGGTATTCAAGACAGCAGCCTCTGATTGTTTAGAAATGCCAGGACAGAGGTGTCATTCCCAGTAACAAGAACTATTTAACGTTTTGTATTCCTTTTCCCGTTGCTTCTGTGATTTTGATTTCGAACTTGTTTTAATGTTATATATATTTTTAAGGTTTAATTTTATTTCCCCATTGCATTGAAACTTGTAAAGTATGGTACCACTAAGTATTTGGACTGCCGGGGAACAAAAATCGCTTGGCTCCATTCGCAGATTCGGGTGAGGAACGTGACCTGTCAGCACAGTATGGAAAAACAAGGAATGCACATCTTGGGATTTCTGGACCTTGGGGAAAAAACTTGAATGAGAACCGATTTGGTGTTTCCATGTGTGACAGGATAAAGTAATCAACAGTGCCCAGAGACTCAGTCAGCCTCTGTTTAGCATTTCAGGGACGAGGCCAGATTTTTGGCCCTTTATGGCCGTACATTTCGGTGCCTGTGTAGGACCCGGCTTTATGACACGCAACTTACGGAAAGGCCTTAGAATCTCGATGCCCGTCTGAGTGAGCGATGGTGTGGCTGCTTGTGAATGGCTCTCATTTACCTGTGGCGTAAACCGTCATGGGTTAAATCGATGAGGCTCAAATCACACGAGCCACCTCAGTGTGTAATTTGTGCGCCCATCTGGTCACGTTTAGGGGCCAAGAAGTGATTCTAAAAACCCTTCAAAAAATGTTTTCTTTCAACGCTGCAGTCAAAAGCCGAACACTCCATCTGTGGAGAGTGGTGTGTGCGGGTCCCTCCAGGATGCACTTGGGGGCTTTGAAACCTGTAGTGCGAGCCTCTCTCGCAAAGCTGAAGTCGGCGATCCAAGGAGGGGGCCCGCTGCGATCCGTCGTGCCTATGCCCCCCCATTCCCCCAGGATAGCCCTGGATCCCAGAATTTTTAAATTTTCTTGAGCTGCACACTCATACTCTTACATAAAACCGAAGCCGAATGCATGAAGAGAGTTTTCTTTAATACCACATCAATAGTGTCCCCCGGAGGCTCTATCAAAGCAACATCAAAAGAGCAATTTCAGGGAGTATGATGCAAGAGCACAGTGCTGAACATGCTTCATCTTGCAGGGAAGCAGTGCCGGGGTTCAGGCCTTCTGCTCTAAAGCCCTGCAGCCTGGGGACGAGCTGGGCTCTCCTGGTCAGCCCACCCCAACCCTTCACTTAACACCTGTCACCTGACTCTCCCTGCCGGATCTACCGACGACTCCTGCTCCGTTTCCCAGAATCCTCTGGCCCGAGAATGCCCTTTATGGTCCTGCAGCATTGTGATGTGGACGAAGCTGTTGGCTTAACGAGCTGTGAGCTTCCAGCTTTGATTTGTCTGCTTCTCCAATCCACTATCTTGACATGAAGTCCTTGATGATTTTAAGCAATCGCCAAACTGCCTGACACTGGATTCCACCATGCGTGTGCGTATGATGGTCTCTGACAGCCGATTAATGTGTCTGATCCCAGTTGCTCCCCCCCGGGAGATGGCAGTGGTGGGAATGTGTGGGTGTACATCTAGGTCAGGAGTAGCCAAAATAAGGGAGCCGATTTATGGGCTGTGGTTCCATGGCCGCCTTAACGGCACAGACCATGAAATCTGTCAATGGAAACATTAATTTTTGAACGCAGGCTTTCTTTGGGTTACCGCTAGAAGCCATATTCAGCAAAATGGCCGGTTGGGGGCTGCACACTCGGGAACCTCTGAAATCATACCCCAGATGTCAGGCCCACATCTGCCTCTTTCCTGAAGCCTATAGTGCAGCATGTACTTCTGTAATCAGTCACGGCGCCTCGAGAGCCCCGTATGGCGGATGTGGCTGCAGTGCCCTTTGGGTTCCTCAGTGGAGGCCCCGAGCATCCTGAAGATGCAGACCTGCAGGCTCATGGCCCCGAGCTTGGGGATGGTGGGGGTTTGGATCTGCTGTAACTCCTGATAATCCTGGCCAGGACCAGTCTGAGGAGACTCCATACTGATTTTTAATCTCAGTGGATGGTGTTAAGATCAAGGAAATCTGTCATGTTCTGAATGTTATTTAACCTGAACGTCGGCTGTAGGAACAGGGCTGGCCAGAAGCAGACACGGGAGGCATCCCATCCCGTTCCTTGCGTGTCACCCACACGGGTTCCCAGAGCACTGCTCTCTTCACTGCGCGTCTCCCCGCAGCCGCCGCTGCCTCCCTCAGATTGTTTGATGGAAATATCTGGAAACATGAAACGTTGGGTTTAAACTGCAGAGCGCATGGGAAAGTGAGAGAGCTTTTGGGCCTGTATATTCGTCCTCTTTTTTTTTGTCAGACGAATGTCAACAGTCCTCTTATTCAGTCTTATTTTCCCAACTTAGTCCTGTGCAGATATTCAGAAGCTGCAGCAAGTTCAGCTCCTGTCTGGATTGCTGGTGTTGTCCCCGCGTGCGCTAGCGCCCACTGGTGGACCGTAGAGCTCCTTAGCACCTGTCTGCTATCATCTTTCATTATAGAGAATAAAAAGCACACTTAAGTTTGACATTTTTTTTTTTTTAAACCATTCATGATCCAGGGGAAATCAAATGCTGGCACCTCCTGTGCATAAACTCAGGCCTGTGAGCTTTGTGCTTCTGTTGGCGGGGGGGGGAGGGGAGCAGGGGGCCCAATGCATGTTAGAGGTACTAATTTCAGCCGAATGGTACTCGGAACTGAAAATCATGGCATTAAAACTGCATTTTAACAGATGTCATTGTTTTAATAAATAACTGTATGAGAGCTGCCTTCATTTCAGTGCTTTTTAAAATGTGAGAATCTGTCTTTTTCCCATTTACCTTCTAAGTTATTGAATACCATGGGGGGCATGTTTTCGATTGCAATATAATTGTCTGATCAGTTATTTTCCCTTTTCTTTCTTTCATGGGCTCATTTAAGATGTCTGTGATGTAGTGATTTCCTCTCAGTGAGTTGGGATTTAGAGAGCAGGACGTATATTTTATGGACAAACTTTGTTTTAATCCTCTTTTGTAAAACTCCAAAGGGGCTGTGAGGGGAAGGTTTTTTTTTTTTATTGCCCCCTTGGTATTTTTCTTTTATTGCCCCCTTGGTACAGGACTCCGCAGTGCTGTCATTCCTTGAAGGGTGCTGACGTTAAGATGAGTGTTTGATACCAGAGAAATGAGCCATTGTATTTATTTGCTGGAAGCTTTGGAGATATGTTCCTAAATATGGATTCCCAGCAGTGTCCCATCTTACACCTTGGTTTTTTTTTTATTATTATTATTTTGTTAAATTCGACTGCAAATGGTCCCCCCTCCCATAGCTAAAGTCCAGTCCCAGTGGACAGATTGTATGTTTGTTTACCCCCAGCTCTTCTCTGCTTCACGAACCTCATCTCATCTCATCACACACTGAGAATCCCTCGTGTATTCGCACTGCCAAATGTAATTATATTTTTCCTCCCCCCAACCAAAAGGTCCTGTATTTTATTGTGTATTAATAAAGAATGATGATTGGTAACCATAATGATGGTAATAATCACCTGAACTGTACAATCAGACTGTAACTGTTGTTAATAATTTTTGTGTAACTAATACTTTTGTGATTTAATTTACAAATAAAACACCACTGTCTTTTTAAACTGTGTACAACTTTTAAATTAAGTCTTGTTCTATTTTCTGGGCTTATGTTGTGTCGCCGCCTGTCTTCCGCGATCTTGTTGACAAATTAGAGAGGTAGGTATCTGGAGAGAGTGGTTGCCATCACAACGATGGAGGTACCAAAGTCCTGCTAGAAGCTGAGCCTAACATATGGATTAGCGATTGAGAGGGGAGTTCAGGCAGCGCGGAGCCTTCCAGGTCGACGGTTCCATGAGTCGTCAGCCGCTTGCGACCCGCGAGAAGAGCGCTGCTTCTCTGCCAGCAAAAGACTGGACTCCTGAAGCGTTCTCTCTGGTGGTTAGAAAAATCACATTTGGCATCTTATCTCAAAAAGGTTTTGCTTCCATGTTTTTGACAAAATACTCATGCACAGATGATTTTTGTTGTATGGGTGCCTGCCAAAGTGTGTGAAACATCAAAGGCTTGTTCCTTAGTGTGGTTACAAAACAAACATGGACAGGAGAAGATTTAATACAATGAGTATTTTCTCAGTCAGGGGACGCTCACACAATACCCAACATTAGTTTCCCGAGCTCCTGCCCCCTTTTAAATGGCTTAAGCTGTGGATCCTCCTTACTTCATAACTCAGCTGAAATTACACAGACTGTCACCAGGGACTAAGGCCTTTGTATAATTTTACTGTTCATACTTGCTGGTAATATTCTGGTTACTCACCTACTTCTACCTGCTCAGTATAAATCACCTTGGTTACAGATTATGCACATAAAGACTACACTGTATTCCACATGATTATGCAATAGGGGTGCATCAAGTAGATCATGGCATTTTTTTTATTGATTGATATTGGTTTTATTGAGTACAAACCTAAACCGGATTCTGTTTTACATCAGTTTTCACACAAGTGTCATAAACTAAGAGCGGAACCTCCGCTTGATCTCATTTATAATGTGATCGGGATATTGCTGTTATGCAAGTGACATATTAAGATTTCAGGAAAATAACCATTCAGTTTTTAGATTCTGAATGACAGTTTTGGTTAGTTTTATTTGTCATATACATTTAGATAACTGCCATCATGATCTTGAAAGGAAACGGAGTTTGCTCATTATTAAGACAGTTTTCATGCCATATGGGCAGCAACAAAGGAAGGTGCTTCTCGAGATATTTTTGAAATAGTGCAGCATCTTGTAAAAGGCATGAAAACAACTAATATTACAGGAAAAACTCAGAGATCATCGAACTGTGAAAAGATTTGGCCACAACTCAGAGCACAAGCAAATTCAGTCCGATAAAGATTTATTAGGGAACGTTTTTGTCAGACAAATTAATGGTATTATGAGGGTTAGGTAAAACTAGCCACTGTTGAGCAGCCTAAGCGTACTTGGAGCAGTTGGTGGCTCTGAAGTCCCAAGAACCTCTCGATGCAGAGGCTCCTTCAGGGGCTACTGAGCATAAAGCCAGAAATAAATGACGAATAAGGTCCAAGGAGCTTTATTCACAGGTGAATGCTTGGTGGTCCAGATGGATTAAATCTGGATGTTTGGCAAATGGCCAACCAACAAGGAGGTAGCAGGGAGATGGCAGGTCCCATTAGTGTGCCGGGGGGGTGAGGGTCCAAATGGCCCCAACAAGACATGTGGAGCTCCTAACCACTCCTGGGTATAAAAAAAAAAATCTTATTAAATAATTTTTTTTCATGCAGGAAAATGCACCTTCCCATACTGTGCAAAACACCAATTACAACTCTGTCGCTATGGGATAGAGGAAGAAGATCAGGGTGTGGACACCATCATTCCCAGACCTCAACCCTATTGGGGACGGCAGAGTGCCTGAAAACAGTAGCTCTGGGAGGCAATGCTGGCATCCTCAGATGAAATACAGGCAGAAACTATACACAGATTTACACACATTACTTCAATGCATGAGAAGGCTGTTACAGTGATGTCAAAGGAAGGCTCTTATGTTAATAGGTCAAGTTACATATTCTTTGATTTAAATTTTTGAAAAGTGCAGCAAATACATTAGATTGCTGTTTTGAGTTCACTATGACCTATCGAGTCTTTTCGAACTGCATTATACATAGTTTTTCACAATGTGTTTTTCCAAAATGTGAATAGTTCAGTCAATCAATAGTTTTTTTGTAATAACATCTGTTGTTTGTATTATAATATAATTGTTGAGGATTAAACAATTTCTTTATTGTGCCAACTGTTTAGGAAAAACAAACAAAAACAGCATGTGCATAGTAATTTTTAACATGATGTAAAATGGTTTACCAGTATTGATAATATTAAGTTCCTAATTTGTCTGTCTAAAAATCCACTTCCACATTACCACCTTTGACACTGAGTGTGTCACTCATGTCAATTCCTGTTAATGCCCATGACTCTCCACTAGAGGGTGACTACAGAAACTGCTGCACATTTCCAGGGTACCTTAATGCACGCAATAGCTACTAACACTAACCCCATAAAACAGCCAGTGTATCATGTTCGATATCATACGGTAACTCAGTCGCCAGTGATGCCGGATCACTGAAGTCATGTTTCCTTCTTCATATAGGGGGAATATACACTCACCTAAAGGATTATTAGGAACACCATACCAATACAGTGTTTGACCCCCTTTCACCTTCAGAACTGCCTTAATTCTACGTGGCATTGATTAAAGAAGGTGCTGAAAGCATTCTTTTGAAATGTTGGCCCATATTGATAGGACAGCATCTTGCAGTTGATGGAGATTTGTGGAACATCCAGGGCACGAAGCTCCCATTCCACCACATCCCAAAGACGCTCTATTGGGTTGAGATCTGATGACTGTGGGGGCCATTTTAGTACAGTGAACTCATTGTCATGTTCAAGAAACCAGTTTGAAAT
>JABFDZ020000002.1:20393784-20408818 GCA_019775955.2 Pollimyrus isidori
GTGATCCGTCTTGTGTGTACTTAAGTCTGCGTCTGCGTCTCTCCGGCAGACGCAGCATTAATGTTGCTTGTCCGTTTAAGTGTGCTCCCAGCAATAAACCCTTGCTTCCCCAATCCCGCCTTGTTGCCTGTCTGCCCGCCCTGCACGCCTACGGATCGTGACAGGTAAGATGCCATCAGGGCCTCACAATTTATTTACTTTGAGTTTAGCTAAGCTTAGTACCACATCATCCTCAGTTATACATACCGTGGTACCTCGGTTGTCGAACTCACTAGAACTCGAATTTCTTCCAGTTTGACCTAGAACTCAATATGAATATCAGAAGTCAAACCATGAACGCCAACCTAATATAAATTGTACGCGCCAGGAAATGAGTCATACTAGAATGCAATTCTTACTTCTTCACAGACTGGATGATTAACCAAATAAAGCAGCGCAACATTACAGTAATTAACAATAAAGAAACAAGTAACTTTATACTATTAGAGCATTTACGACATTTATTTAACCTTTATTTTACCAGGTAAATTAACTGAAAACCAGTTCTCACTGCTTTACATGATATTCGGGAGAAATAGCAGATTACGTGTCGGAACTGCCTGGGATACAAACATTATGCATGTAACTAAACTCTTCAGCCATGCAAAGGTGTGTCGTCACGGAGGCGGTTCCGGTTTGTGCAGCTGGGTGAGAGGCTGCAATGCATATAATCGTAGTGCATTGTATCAGTATCAGAGTGCGTTGCTTTAAGCCAGCACTGTAAAGAAGTCGAACGCACCCAATGACTGCACTGGGGAAACAAACTAAAACCCATAACCACCACATCATTTTTATTACTTATAAATTTGGATACATCACTGAATTTTAACAAACAAGTCAGCAGTATTGTAAAGGGCAGCTTTTATCATCTCAGAACGATAGCCAAGTAAAAGCTGATTTTATCTCATAAGGACCTGAAGATAATTATCCATGGTTTTATCACCTCTCCGCCTGACTACTGTAATTCCCGACATATGGGGTTTGCTTTCTAGACTTCAAATGGCTCAAAATACAGCTCCTAGACTTTTAACTGGGACCAAGAACAGATGACATATTCCTGTTTTGACTCATTTGTATTAGGTACCAGTGAACTACACAGTAGATTTTAAAAATTTGCTATTTGATTTTAAAGCACTCAATGGATTAGCACCACAGTACATTTCAGACCTATTAGTTCTGTATCCGGCCCCCTGGTCGCTTAGGTCATCCTCACAAATGCTCCCCTCAGTTCCTCACTCATGCTGTGCCCAGACTCTGGAATAGTCACCCATTCAACATTAAGTCACGCACTTCTATTCATGAATTTAAATCTAAATTATAAATCTAATGATTCACCTTCTTCTTCTTACTTTCAACTCAGCTTGAAGGTCTCCTAGGGTTTTGCAAAGTCCACTATTAAGTTACTATTAATTTTATTTTAAAAACTCTTCTATCTTAATTACCCTCTTAGTTCTTTTTCTGATGCTTATTGGTTTATTTCCTTTAATGTTTATTTTTAATTTTTAATTGCTTATTTCTTGTATGCACATTTTCATATTAGTTAATTAATTTTTTTTATATTTTACTCTGTAATTCATGTTATTTTATTTCTATATTTTACTATGTGTGCAGTATTTGTTAATGAATTCTTTTTGAAATGGAAAACAATTTGAGTCAACTCCTGTTGTTCTTAAATGTGGTATATAATTTAAATAAACAATTTGATTTGACTTGTCTCAAAGGGGAGGCTCAACCCAAAACTGAAAATAGATGTTTTAGAAGGGCATAAAGTGCCATCTATTCATCTTGGTTGTTCTGCTGGGGGGTCACATAGTTTTGGAGATATCAGCAAAAAGATATTGAATACAGTGGGACTGAATGGCATTCTTTCTTTGATGATTAAAGCACTAAAAACTCAACAGCAATCTCTCTTACTAGAAATCATGATACAGTTACTCTTGATGATTCACAGACTTTGTTCTGAGTGGTTTAATGTAGAACTACCTCTGTCGAAGTCCAACCACCAGTGGTATCACTGTGCATGAAGATATCACCAGGGTGCTCATGCTGTATCTCCTGCCTGTATGGAGTTTGGTAGCAGAAAGTTCTACTGTGACCCAGTTGCTTGACCCAATCGAAAAGCAATATGTTCTGCATTGATCTAGATGTTAAGATCAATCCCTGCCTTATTATGTTCTCTCTGCTACCCCATTTGACCAGCAGGTGTCGCTGGTCACCCTGTCCCTTTCACAGTTTTGCAGCAACTTCATTAATTTCTGTTAGTTTGTTTCCCTGCTCTTTGGGCTGCTGCTTGACTGAATGGGCTAAGCAGGTGGCCAATAACCATGTACTGTATCTCTACTGATGTGTGTTTCAGATGGGCCAGATACCAAATTCAACCATACTGGACATTTTAGTTTGCCCCAATGTAATGTTCATGTATTCCTATATTGGTTCTTGTTATGCACCTTTGTTTTTACTTATCCCTGCTAATTTTTAGTTTTGTGGTACTGTTCTGTTTCACCTATGATCCTAATCTTTCTTACTGTCTGAAGTCATTAGTGCTTATTCGTGACCCTCACCTGTCCTCTGTAGCTTTTAGTTCATTGTCTGTAATTAGTAATAGCCTCTCCCTCAGTTGGCCTTCTTTAGGATTACCATATTCTGTGAGACAAAAAGGAGGATTTTGTTTTTGCTTTAGGGTGTGTTTAATTTTTGAAAAATAAAGTCTCCTTGTGTCACGGCCCCGGCCCGGGAGGGGCGTGTCACACCAGGTGGAGCGGGTCAGACCTCATCAGCCCCGACATAAAAGACAGAGAACTCCAGAGAACCAGTGCGAAGTATTGAGCCAATGATCCCGTTGTGCCGTGCCAAGCGATTACTTGTCTTTTGTCTCCCAGCTCCTGACCCGTCTGCCCAGTCCTGCCCTGTGTCCCGCGTCCAGCAACCCTCCGGTGTCCCATCCTCGTTCCTGCCTGTCTGCCTTCCCGGACTTCGACCCTTACGCCTGCCTCTCAACGCCTCTATTCGCCTACCGTATCGGACACCTTCGCTTCTTCGTTCCTGTGCTACTCGACCCTTACGCCTGTCCCCCGACGCCTCTTCCTGCCTTCCGTTTTGGTTACTTCTGCTGCCTGTTTCAGGCTTTCCAATAAACCCTCCCCGCCTTGCATACCTGGGTCCGGTCTTCTGTTCCATCACATTACACCTTGGGCCTTTTAAGATGCTCCATGGATCCCGTGGATCCTTCCCTGCATCCCCACGTAACACGTTATGCCAAAAGAGCACTAAAGGTTCTTACATTGTTTAATCCACACCATGGTCAGATGCACTCTCTTTTTTTTCCAAAATCCAGTTTGTTGAAAGGTATGTGAGCATGAATCCATAACTGCAGAGGTTTGTTTCTTTTTCTTTGCCAGAGCCAATTCCAAAGACTACGGGCACAAGGCAAGCAATCGCCCTGGATTGGGAGACATCCCAGCACCGGACCTCCTCACTCACACACACACATGTGCAATTTGCGAACTCCAGTTAACCTTAGCATGTTTTGTGCATGAAAATGTGCCATACAAATAAACGTAAGTTAGTTGACATGACTTGACTTGACTCCTATTTATCCATTATGGAAATTTTTCTATGTGCAAATTGATCCATGCCCTTAAAAATTGCTGGTTAAGATCCCTGAATTTAAACAGAGGTATTCCAGATACATAAATATTCCAGATACATAAAAAATCTGTGTAGCTATGCTAAATACATCTGAACAGTAAATGTAAATTCAAACAGTTATTCTCTACTAATATTAGTATAGTCAAATAATATGTTTGACTGTAAATGTGAAAGCCACTGTATTGATGTTCCACGTGGGATCAAGTATATTTTAGTAGTGTTCGAATTTGTCTTTTATGTTTCTGGCCTCAGGGTTAACCTTTTAGCCATTTTATGTTTTGACCACTGGATGGCAGTAGAGGATAAATCAGAACACCGTAAGCAAGGTGCAAGGATATGTATGTTGCATTATCAGAATGGAATTCAAGCATTATATATTTGGCCAGAGAAAGATGAAGTCATTATTATAAAAAAAACCTCCATAATTGCTGCAATTGCATTGAGGACAAACTGAAAAAACTGCTTGCTTCTGCTTTTAAGAATCATTACCATAACATATAACAATATCTGCTGATTAGCCTAAGTTCTTTTAATTTTTCAAGTATTTGGCTTTGCAAATCCTGAAGAATCATCAGCATGTCTGTTAAAACAGAAGACCGGATATAAGTCATTTGTATGAACAGCCACATGAAAAAGATGTTGATGGACGAGTTGAATGGTGACATTTGGCCTGTGGAGGTTAGCCACTCCCCGGTGACCCCCTACCCCAGTTGTATGAGAGGCAGAGGACCAGGCTGTGCTGTCTATTACAATCCTAGGCCACTGCGTAGGTCACAAAGGGTCACTGTTTCAACGCCTGTCTGACACGCTGGAACAATACGCCTCAGCTTTCGTCTAAATGTAGGTCAGCCCCCAACTGTGATGTCATTCAATTCCCATGGCATTTGGCAGCCACCTGTACTCACCTGGGCCTCCAGGAAAGAAGAGATGGGGTGGGCAAAGAGGAGGAAGGCAAGGAGCTAGAGATTTAGGGGGGGGGTTGTTAAATCTCTGCATGTATGCAGGAGGTGTGTGAAGTTGCCTTGGACACAGCAGCCCACAAAAACACATCCTTTTAGCCGTGATGAAGATCTGCCACCAGGAGATATGATTTACAAGCCCATCATTTTTCTGAAGGCATCTTGGGGATTCCCCCAAATAAAAATGTCAGGCACCCCCAATTTATCTCACACTTCAGCCTCAAATTCCAACAGAAAGTCGACCGCTCTCATGTTCCAAAATTAAAGACTGACTGCTGGGCTGTAATTATCAGGCTGCACAAGGTCTGCCTCTGCAGAAAACACACAGCAGTTCCTTCCTCTACCATCAAACTAGAGCTGGCTGCCTGTGTTTGAGCATTACTCTTTAAATGGGCTTCATTTTCACGTGGAGTTTATTTGGTAACACTTTACGTAAAGCAGTCATTATACTGCATCACACATTCATTCATAATGCATTAAAATGCATTTATGAAGTATAATAAACATGGGTATAACTACTTATAAAGGCATAACACATTACAGCCATGTGTATTATGTATTATGAATGCTTGATGAAGGCCTCATCTTTAATGCACTATAGATACCTTCATAATGCAGCAAAAAGCATCCTTAATGTTTATACTGACCGTTATAATGCATTATGAAAGTTTTCATAATGCATTATAGATGAAACCTTAATAGACTTTTCATAATGCATGGAAAACATGACTGCTTTTTATAAATATTTATAGCCATATTTATAATACTTTATGAATGTATTACAATGAACTGTAGGAACAGTTACTAATTAGGCTCTATGAAAATGGGCTTCATAGAAATTCTTATAGTTTATTTTGTGGAATTCAAGTCAAGTACGGCTTTATTGTCTGACCAAGCTTATTCGGTAAGCTGCATACAGGGATATAGAATAATTTTCCCTGGACCACAATGCTATATATGAGCATAAAGTACGTGGATAGATAGCACAAGTGTGCGGTGGAAACGCATTAATAACAGTAAAACACAATGTAAACGTTTATGTGGTATTCATGGTGGAATGTGTGGGATGGGCAATAATTGTACCAGGCTTGACTGTCTGCCTTCAAAGCCCCCGCCTCCTTCAAGGGTATTTAATGCCCAGCTGTAAACATACCCCCTGCCCGGCCAACATGTTTATGCAGAACTGGTTGCATGGCGGAGAGCGTGGCATCGAACCCTGAGAGGGAGAGAAGTGCTCCTTTGACCGCAGTTAAACCACAACCCCGCAGCCACATGCACCAATCGTGGCACAGCACATCAGCAACACCTCACGGGTGGTGGTGAGCAAGAACCGGAAGCTTCGCGGTTCATTCTGGTGCAGCGCTTGTACACTCACCTAATTCCAGGTGCTATGGGGAGAGGGACATAGATTAACAGGGATTGGGCCCCTAGGGGTACAGTGTGACCCTTCTGTGGGTCTCCTGTTGGCTGCCATGGGTTTCAAGGTTTCATCAAACCACCATAATCACAAATGAATGAACTGTAACAAGCAGCAAAACCAAATTGCCTTCCTAAGTAATTGCTTTTTAATTAATTGTGTGTCAATAAGATGTCAATCAAATGACTAAAACGATTGGTTGCCCACGTAAAAGTACAATAGCTCCCAATATCTCAGTGCACCTGACAGTTGGGGGCACTGCAGAGCTGGAGGCGGCTTGGGAAACCTGTTGGCCTGTGTGCTATTCTAACTGCAGAGGTGCCATGGAGGTGCTTCTTTGCTAAGGCACGGAAAAGAAAAGGTGAAAATTGCACATTGGAGGACTAAAAAAAAAACAGATCCCATAATCCCTCATGCTACCATGCCATTTTCAGCTTCCATTTCAAGTTATACGTTTATGTTAGATGTCTCTGGTTCAATGACCAACACGACTGGGCTTTCCTCAGAGATCAGTAGGAATCTGGATCTGTGGGGGGAAATGAGGCTGGGGGGCTTAAGGGAATAGTCTGACCGTCTGTCTTCAGACTGCCATTCCATAAACACCTCTTGGCCTGTGGCGATGGCTCGAGCACTTGGCCACATCACTGTGTTGTGGCCTCACCTGCCACACGGCGTCTCTCACAGTATTACTTCCAGATGTGAGACAGGTGTTGAAATTTCACAAGGATGGTGGTACTTCAACTTAATTGCTTCAGCACCAAGTCCTGGTGTGGCACGATGTGCAGGCGGATTAGGGAGCATATCACAGTTGGCTCTGGATGGATGGAGATTTAAAGTAATGTCACCAAGCAGTTAAAGGTGTTGCCCACACTCTCCAGGTATGCATGAATTCACAAAAGGAACACATGTCCAACATTATCATCCATCCCCACCCACCCCCTATACCACAGCGAGTAGACCACACCCCCCCACCCCCTTCCCACTGCATGTAGACCGCAGTTACACACAGTCAGTGCAAAATATTCACACTGATCATCTCACACCTCATCCTCAGGTCACAGTCCAGAGTCTAGTCTTCCAATGGTCCAAGACCAATAGTCATCTCAACCTTGGTTTTCTCTACCTACCTTGGCTACTGGTTATGATTTTGAGACCAACACTAGAGGTCGCTGTGTATCTCCTACTAGTGCATCAAACTTTGAGCCTGTTTTTTTTATTGAACTAAGGGAGATCTACAGCTGCTGTTGGTGTCTACCAGACCTGTGAGATTCTCACCATAGCTGTAGCCCCTATGTGCTCATCTTGTAGATTCAGGAATCCAAAGACACCACTCAATTGTAGTGAAGCTGGTTTTCTCAAGGTATTGAGGTATATAACTACAGAATCTACAACAAACAGGTGCCTGAAGCCTAGTTTTCATGTTCATCGTAACCTACTACAAAGGCACCATCTAAAGATATAACATAAACGTGCATTTAAAGTTTTTCTTAAATAGAAATATACATATTTAGAGAGATGTTTCATATTATTAAGACATTGATCGTAGCACCAAACAGCCGTTGCTGACTTTAACAGTCAAACGTACTGGGCTGCCTGTGTCCTTGTTCGGCGATCAGCCTATTGTGATGCTGAGCAGGCAGAGTGGACTGACTGGCTGCTTATGAGTCTAAACCCAGAGGGGGGTCTCTAATCCCGGTTGGCACCCTCCCCCCCCCTCACCCCAACTGCGGCCAACATCTAACTATCCTGCAGGCACAGCCCAACACAATGAACAACCTAACAAGTTTTAAGGGGGGGGGGGGGGCATGGGTGGTGGTGGTCAATTTTCCATCTATCCTGGTTCTGTGGGTTTGTGACCGCCAACTGCCTGCTTCCTCTCTGTGTATTGGTCCCCATGCCGGTATTTCTGAGCTGGGTCCAGAATGAGATGCTCCATTACATTTTTCACATAGCTCTTCTGCAGGTAGGAACACGTCTGGATAAATACAGAGCTTAGTTAATGGGGCAACTCCTGAGGCAATTTGTCCAGACGACAATACCTAAATTATTGTTACCGTAAAGGAGGCCAAAAGCTTTCTGGCGAGGAGGTTCAGACCCTTTGTTTTGGAACTGGTTGACTCTTTGCAGTCTCCTGTGACTACAGTACCTAGCGTGGCATCTTTAGTGAAACATCTACATAGTGAAGCACACAATCTTTCCTGTGGAAAGCAGGGTTGGTCAGTGCCCAGATTTCCAACCTGACATGTTCCATCAGATTTCCCTTTCTTTTCTTTATTTTCAAATGGCATCTTCTGGAATGCATATTTGTGTGCTCTGGCTAGCCAATTCAGGATAGGGCTTCCACTGCAGATGTGAATATTCTGAAGAGAAGTCCTATTTCCACAAAGCCAAGAAATCATCTTGCTTAAAGTTGCCCCAGGTCCTCACGCTTCACTTTCCGGGGATCTCACCTGCCCCCACAGCTCAGCACCACAAGTGCCCCCCAGCGTCAGAACACAGTGCTCATGCTGAGAAAACCACACCACAGACAGCGCTCCTGGCAAAGGTCACATCCACATTTTTCGTATTTCACAGAAATCAACACTCAGTGTGGAAACCTCCTGAAATTAAAAAAATCTTGAGTGATGAAAAGAAAAACATAGCTACATAACTTCATTTGCAGTGTCCACATCATTTGCATTGTATGTGAAAAATAAACACTTAGCATAGATAGTTCTAAAGGAAAAATAAAACAAACTAATAAAACAACTAAAAAGTTAATATTCTTTAATATTATCGTGAAACTTATTCTAATAATGTATATAAACATTTTACTGAAGGTGTATAGAGGGAACTGGGTGTGCTGCCCATACTCATATACTGTAACCCATTATGCCAGTAAAAAACGTGTTTTCTTACTGATAAAAATCAAATAAATAAATGCACCATTCAGATTTTTTCTGTCTGTGCTTAATGAAGGGATACAGCTCCTGCGGGGTAAATGTATTTGTCAAAATAAATAAATTGTCATAATTATGCTGAATAAATGTGAATGACCTCTGAATCCTGCAGAAGCATTTTGCTCCGTGTGATTCATGTAATTACCATTTATATAAGGATAATGAATGTAAAATGCGTTCGTTAGGGCTGTTTAGCTAATTGCCACCTGATTTCTCTCGCTTGCGTTTCCTTTCATACTCAGGTTCAATTCCCGTTTTCCTTTTGTTTGCCGCACAAAGGCACTGGGTAAAGATAAGCAGCCGAAAGAGAACACCGTGTCATTAAAAAAAAAAAAAAACGTGGCAGAAACAAACAGAGTAACGCACTAGCCGTTTAGGTCTTAATGGCAGTCGCTGGGGATGTGTCGAGGCTAGTTAAACCCTCCATTTAAAAAACCGTCACCTTTAGGAATTATGCTGGAAACATATGCCACCACAGGAAGACCCCTAGGGCTTAGGGACCACGCCCCCTCCGACCCCCCCCCCATGCCTCCTAACCCCCTTGGCCTCACCTAGACAAAGGCACAGGTTCCCAGACCTGACACCTGTCAACACTGTAGGTGTGAAACAAACAGGTTTCCAGGCCAGACGGACGGGTAAAGCCTGGTACATCAAAGCGGCCACTGACTGGAAGGCCATCAGCCGCGAGCCCTCGCTCCCTCTGGGAAAACACCAGCAGCTAAGGGCTCTGTGTCCAGTCAGGAGAACCATGATCCTCATCTTGATACATGCTGACGCATCTGTGCACTCCTGCTTCCGGGTTGGCATCTGGAGTGTTGTGTTCTTTGGACTTTAGTATCAACCCCCAAGGAATCCAGACCCACCAAATCCTTCCCTGCTGCCCCATAAATGTATATATTTTTGTATCTTCTCCAAGGCCCTTGTGGGCTTGTGAGTCTCCCTGGAATGGCTGGGCACAGCCATAAATCTTTTTTATGGCTACTTAGGTGGTAATATATCGAGCAAAATTCCCCAGGTGTCTCTCCAAAGTGGTCTGGATCTGATAAGGTTGCCTGGCCACCCCCCCTCACTCCCACCCCTGTGCCCCGCCCCTGCTCCAGGCAAATGTACATCAGCAGCACAGGACAGGAAGGAAATGTGAAAGTAATGATATATTTCTGAGGCTCTTGGCTGTAAATCCACAGAAGAATGGCACCTCCAGGTACCACCTGAGCGGCCGCATGCTTTCAGGCTTACTGAGCACGTGCAAAAGCAGGGAAAAAAATCAATGGGTTGGCATGTCGTTGTTTGTGTCTGTTGGTAACGATGGGACTTTTACAAAAAAGCTGCAGAAAACAGGTCAGAGTGGTAGCTTGGTGCCTAACTGGTGCCAGCAGAGGAAGTGTCTAATATGGACAAATATGGATAAAAGGGTGAAAAAAACATACCTGTAAAGAACTTTTGATTATGTGTGTGTATGGGCGGGGGCATGTATATGTTACACAATGTGATAAAAGCCTGTTATTTTGACCTTGTGTGGACCATGTTTTCGGTCCCCAAAAGAGGAGACTCAATTTTATAAAAATGTGTGACTACATTAAAAAAATTAAAAATACTAAAAGTCTTGTATTTTGTTTGGTTACTTGGATTAAGGTTAGGGCTGGGTAGGAGTTAAAGTCGTCATTGCTGAGATTAGGATTTATCCCATAGAAATGAATGAGCAGTCCCCAAAAAGATATGATGTGTGTGTATGTGTGTGTGTGTGTGTGTGTGTGAGGGGGGGGGGGGTTAATCCTGGTCCTATTGGCAGATGGCTACACTGCAAGTTAGGCTGCTTCCAGGTTCCAAGTTTCTAAAACAACAGTACACAAGAATAAGGTGGATTGGAGACACTGGAAATAATTAAAAGCCAGTCAGGTAGAGGGTAGAAGCAACTTTCTAATACCAGAGATGACTGTCAACTTATCTGCCAGTACCTCAGAAATCAGAGGATGACCTCAAGTGGCCTTCAAAAAATGCTAAACATTAAGTGGTGTGAAGTACACTGCTAGGCAGAGGTGGGGACATGAGTCACTGATTCGTGACTCAGCTTGACGACTTGTGACTTGGACTTGTGATCGATTTGGACTTGAAGGCAAATGACTCGAGACTTTGACCTGACTTGGACCCTGTGACTTGAGAAGACTTGAAGTTGTAGTCCCCCTCTGGATATCATAACATTAATTTTATCATTTCAGTGTACAGAAGCTCCTCTATTTACGAATGAGATACATTCCGAACAGCCATTCTTAATGTAAAATATTCATAAGTCGTTATTCAACATTATTTTAAGATAATACACAAGTAGAGTGATACCTCGGTTCTCGGTACTTGAAAGTCGAACAAACCGGTTAGACCTAGTACTCGATCGGAATATCATAAGTCGAACCGTGAAGACTGACCCAATATAAATTGTACGTGCCAGGAAATAAGTCGTACTGCGATGCAATTCTTACTTGAATGCCTTCTTCACAGACTTGACGATTAACCAAATAAAGCAAATAAAAGCAGTAACTAATCTTAAATAAACCACTAACTTACGTTTACTATTAGAGCATTTATGTCATTTATTTAAACTTTATTTTACCAGGTAAATTAACTGAAAACCAGTGCCCGCTGCTTTACGTGATGTCCGGGAGAAATAGCAGATTACGCATTGGAACTGCCTGGGATACAAACATCATGCGTGTAACTAAACTCTTCAGCCAATAAGAGCAAAGATGTGTCGTCACGGAGGTGGTTCCAGTTTGTGCAGCTGGGTGAGAGGTCGTAATGCATTATAGTTAGTCGGGATCAGAATGCGTTGCTTTAAGCCAGCACTGTAAGCAAGTCGAATGCACCCAATGACAGGACTGGGGAAACAAACTGAAACACGGACTTAATACAGAGGACTAATGACAATAACCAGAAACAGCTGATCACATGGGGATCCCACAGGAGATGGGAGAAGTAGACAATCAGGCAAGGATGGGGTAATGTTGGGATGATATCTTTATCGTTTTGGAAGCCATTAAGAAAAAATGCTCTTCTTGTTTTATCCTGTTCATTTTGTATTTAAATGCTAAAAAACACATATTTAGATGTAATTTTGGGGGGCTGGGAACCAATTCATTTGTTCTCCATTATTTCTTATGGGAAAAATTGGATCAGAACTTGAACTTTTTAGGATTTCGAGAAGTTCGAGAACCGAGGTACCACTGTACAAAGAACTAGGATGCTGGAAGTCCGCATGCTACGCTGCTGTGTACCAGGCGGGATTGGTACACAGAAAAAAAAAAAATGATGTTGCAGAAAGGGAACGGGAGCCCAATGAACACTATTTGAACTTACAGTCTTCTTGTTCATATGTCTGAAAGTTAGTAAGTTGAAAGTTCACGAGTAGAGGAGTGTCTGTATATAAATTCTCTGTTGTCTAATTTTTGTAGTTGGCTAAATACAAATTCTCTTGAGTTTGTTGGAGAGATGCATCACTCACTGCACATACATGGATGCAATAACTGCGTAAGGATAACTGTAAGTGGACACTCTCATTTCAATCTATCTTACGACATATTGTGGTGGGTTTTTTAATCACTGAAGGTAAAACCTGGGCATAGGTGGGGACTTAAGTTACATGATGCAGAACTTGACTTGGACTTCAGTAACAGATTTGATGACTTCTGACTTGACAGTAAAAATGATGGAAAGATTTGGACTTGACTTGGACTTGAGGGCAAATGATCCCAGATTTGACTAGGACTGCGATGTTTTGTCTCTAGACTTGACTTGAGACTTGACTCGAGACTCACGAAGGAATGATTTGTTCCCAGTCCTGCGGCTAGCACATTTCATAACAGAATCTTAGACGCAGAAATGAACACCCATAAAGTAAAGAAGAAGTCATTAATGAAAAGCAGGGAAGAGCCAGGCTGCAGTGTGCAAAAAAATATATATTTTACACACGCACATACCCATAAATTAAATGAGTGAAACTGAAAATGCTGTGGTCTCTTAATGTCATATATAAACAGCTGCAATCAGAAATATTCAACCCTTTCACCTCAAAAGACATGATAGCGATGTAGATGAAAGATAATGACAATAACTGACAAAAATCTAATTTAAACATTAAAACATTTATTGATACATATCTGAGTTAATTTGACAACAGAAGTTGACTTAACTCTTAAGATTTTTAAAACATGTGCATGTGCAGTATTATTCAACCCCCAGCTTCAGTACTTTGTGGAGTAGTTTTTATAACTTCTAACAAATGTTTTCGGTAAGTGCTGACAATCTTCTTACACCTCTCAATCAGAATCTTTGCCCATTCTTCACATGCAAAAGCCTGTATCTCATTTATGTTAGATGGCCTCCATGTTGCAGCTACCTTCTTTAATTGTCACCAAAGATTTTCAATTTGATTTGAATGTGGTGACTGAGAAGGCCACTCCAGGATGTTTCTGGATCTTTTTCTCAACGAAGCTTTGGTTGATTTGGAGATGTGCTTGGAATCATTGTTTTGCTAGGAAGTCCAATGATCACCAAGGTGCAATTTGTCAACAGAAGGCATCACATTTCTCCTTAAAATGGCCTGATATTTATGGGTATTTCATGATCCCAGGTACACGATCAAAATTCCCAGTTCCTGCCACAGAAAAACAACCCCAAATCATCAATGTCCCACCCACATGCTTCACCATGGGGATGGTATTCTTCTGCCCAAAATCCTTGCCGTTCACATGCCAGACATACTGCTGGTTATAGTTGCCACTGAAGCACTAGTACCCACTTGTGCATCAGGTCATCCTCTAGGTGTCTTGTAGTTACATGGGGTAAATTGACTGCATTTATATAGCACTCCTCTACTCCGACAAGCACTGAAAGTGCTTTACAACTCATGCCTCACATTCACCAGTGGCGAAGGCAACTACGCAAGGTGCCAACCTACACAACAGGAGCAATTTGGGGTTCAGTGTCTGGCTCAAGGACACTTTGATGGGGTCAAGAAGAATCAGGACTCGAATTTGCAACCCTCCAGTTGCCAAACGATTGCCCTACCTCCTGCACCACCATCACCCCCACACAGGGGTTACTTTTAGTGGTCCTGACTAAATTGCTAAGAGCCCTTGATGAAATTGTGGGCTTTCTTCAATGGCCTGGCAGGTTTGCAGCGGTTCCATGCATTTTAAGGTTCCTTATGATGATCCCAATGGTGTCTCTTAGAATGTTAAATGCTTTGGAAATGTTCTTATACCCAAAGCCCTTCATGTGTGATGAAGTAATCACCTGTCTCAACTTTTGTGGAAGCTACATTGTCTGCAACTCACCTTGAACACCTTCATGGGTGGGGTTTATATATGCATCACATCTGAAGCAAATGAAAGATCATTATAGAGTTCCCAAAGGCTTAATTATGTTTCAACTTCACTTTCATCGCTAAAAAACTTTCAGAAAGCTTTATAAAAAGTAATATTATATGGAGTTTAATAATCGTGACATAGCCATCTTATCAAAATATATTGTTACACAGAAATACTACATCATTTGTTTTCTGTGTTGATTTTATGTTCTCTGTTAAAAAAATGTCATAGCAGAATCTTGCTTTTTGACACAACTTTAATTGATAAATACTTAAAATCTTTGAGGGATGTTTATATATACACTCACCTAAAGGATTATTGGGAACACCTCTTCAATTTCTCATGAATGCAATTATTTAATCAACCAATCACATGCCAGTTGCTTCGATGCATTTAAGGGTGTGGTCCTGGTCAAGACAATCTCCTGAACTCCAAACTGAATGCCAGAATGTGAAAGAAAGGTGATTTAAGCAATTTTGAGCGTGGTATGGTTGTTGGTGCCAGACTGGCCAATCTGCTCAGTTACTGGGATTTTCACACACAACCATTTCTAGGGTTTACAAAGAATGGTGTGAAAGGGGAAAAAGATCTAGTATGTGGGTGAAAATGCCTTGTTGATGCTAGAGGTCAGAGGAGAATGGGCCGACTGATTCAAGCTGATAGAAGAGCAAC
>JABFDZ020000002.1:20419911-20432845 GCA_019775955.2 Pollimyrus isidori
ACTCCCGCTGGCTGAAAAACAAAACCACCATCCCATCCTCGTGCAAATGGCGCCAGCATCCCAGGATGTGGCTCAGATACGCAGGGTAGGAATCGAATGATGAGTCAAACCGGAATCCATACCTGAGGAGGCTTGAAAGGCTTTTTTGTAGATTTTGTGCTGTTTCAGGATGTTTATTGGGGAGGCCGGGGCACAGACAGAGGGGGAGAAATAAAGGGGCGCCCTGAAGGAGCCCCGCCCAGCCCTTTCAGCCTCAGCGTGGCCCAGCCCTCTTGAGTGAGCCGCTATTGTGACCCAGAAGGGGGAAGAGACGAGAGCTTTAATTACCTCGTCCTCTCATTTCCAGAGAACCCCTCATCTTCCTGAAACTCCCCAGATCTCCAAATCCTCCCCTTTTGTGTGGTTGGGAACTAGTGTGTGTGTGTGTGTGTGTGTGTGTGTGTGTGTGTGTGTGTGTGTGTGTGAGAGGGGATACCTTACCTTATTGGGACACAATGTCCCCACAACATGATGAATGCCCGTTGTTTTTCCCCTTAAAAATCAAAAACTCTTGTATTTTGCTTGGTTACTTATAGTTATGATTAGGGCTGGGTGGGGTTTATGTTTGTAATAGTTAGCAAAAGCATTTTTCCCATAGAAATGAATGAGCGGTCCCCTTGAAGAAATGTTTACCCGACAAGTGTGTGTGTGTGTGTGTGTGTGTGTGTGTGTGTGTGTAAGGGCCCATAGTGGACAGAGATGGAGGCGACAGCATAGTTGAGGGGCTGCAGAGGTGAAGCCCAGGTAGGAAGCGTCAGAAGCAGGAACAGGTAAGACTGCCCCACAGACTGCCAGGCGTGACCTTATGCCGTGCCACCCATACTGATACCTCCTGCACCCCGGCTGCTCACTTCCCATCGGTAACCGGCCCAAAGGTGTCGTCTCCTTGCACCACCAACAGGCCACTGACTCCTGCAGCCTCCCGATCAAGTGTGCCGAGAAAAGAGGAATCCAGACCGCCGTCACAGTACCCCCCCACACTGCACTCCCATCTCCGTGCTGTGATACTCGCCGGTGGAGGATAAAAGGAAACAGATGGCCGGTCTACTTAAAAACTGAGCCGGGCCTCACTTCTTGTCGCTCCTTAACTACTCCGCCCGTCGGAGAGGAGTCAGGGAAAGACAGATGTCACTGCATATGGTTTCCACCAAACGGTGTCGTTCGGCAAGCCGACCGACACCTCCCAGAGTCCCCCTCCCCCACACACACACACACACACACACACATTACAAGCCTCACTGTCTGCGGTCCAGGGGGTTGGGGGGGTCAGGTGTCCTTAATACTGAAAAGCAAAGACCGTGGCGCGCAAACAGCGCTCTAGAAGCTGCCCGCACCAGGAGACAGGCGGCCCATTAATAAAGCAATTAGTGGAGGGGAAGTAGGCGTCGCATCCCTGTGGAATCCTCTCATTAGTGGCCGATCTGCGGCACGCCATGCCAGCCAACCTTTGTAGTTGCTGTGTGCCCACGTCCGTTCCCCCGGCGTTCGCAATTAAGAGTTTTCCCGTTCAAATGGACATTTCTTCCCCCCCCCCCTCTCAGATCATATGCTTGATTCCAGTTAAATAGACTCACTCACTAAATGCGAGATTAGCATAACACCGTGTTTTTTTAAATATATTTTTCTGTGGGGTGGTAATTCGGATGAAAGGAAAAAAGAAGAAAAAAACGTCTCTGGCTTTGGTCTGGAAATTCGGCCTGGTCTTAATTCAAATGGGAAGGTAATCAATACTCACACGCACATTAGTGTTAGAATTAGCACTGGTGTGTGAAACACCCCGGAGAGGTAAAAAGTCACCAGTGCGCTTTAGTGATGCTGGAATGCAGGTCAGCCTATGTTAAGTTTCCCAGGCCAAGTGTGGGATCGACACCGGCGCATGGCATTATGGGATGCATAGGCCTCCAGCTGACAGGGGAGTTGTGTAGTTGGTATTCAAAGTGTCATTGTTTCAGTGTTTATAACAGATGAGAAAAAGAGTGAAAAACAATACAATGAAGTCCTACATGGCAGGAAAAATATTAGCATTCGCACTCGAGCTCCAGCTTGGGGTGCTGGGCGGGAGTGCTGATGGAGATGAGCGGGGTAAAAATACCTTCCTCTCGCAGGCAGAGGTGCCAAGGCCCAGGGCAGAGGGAGGTGGGGGGGCGAGGGGATTGGTGGAGCTCCGCGGAGGCGCGGAAGGCCCAGAGCAAACAATCTGTCGTGACAGCGAAGCTGCACCTTCATTATCGGCCCACACCTTCTCCTCATCAGCCCGGCCGGCTGGCAGCTGAGGCGCCAACGCTGAGTCGTCACTGCCGCACGGCATCATGGGAGTGGGCAGTGCACCTCCTCCCATTCAGCCACCCACTGCAGACCCAGGTACGTCCACCATTCTCACGTGTGCTGGGAGATACATGGATCTTTTGACATTACATACAGTCATACAAGTACAGCTACAGACATACACATGTAACAAGCATTCGCCCTTGGGCGAGAAGCATTTCATGGTGTTACACTGCACAGCTGGAGACTACGTGCCGGTATATGTCGGCTGTCATGCCTTGCCTTGTGCATGTGCGAGTGTGAGTGTGTCCTCCATTGGTGAGGGAGGTGGCCAGCCAGGGCTTTTCCAAGTTCGAGACACAGAATGCCGCTGCTCTCGTGCGCTGGCTCAGTTCCGTAACCGAAGCAATTTAACGTGTAGAAGCATGGCAGGGACACAGTAATTCTGCCTATTATTCGAAAGAAAGCCACGTCAGTAGGCAGGCGGGGGGGGGGGGGGGGGGGGTGCTCTGGAGCCTTGTGGAAACTGAGTAGAATTAGTTTCCTTGACAAGTGAGATCATCAAAAGGTTCTGACACAGGACCTCCGGGGGTCTGGCTGCTCAGGCCTGAGAGGGGCAGCCAGCGATGGACCTGCCCTGGGGCACTGCAGGTGCAGTACTGAAAGAGCACTCAGGAAAAGGGGAGCAAAAATAAATAAAATGAGCTGCAAGGATTTTAGAACGAAAGAAGAAAAATGAAGAGAAGGACAGCTGAATAGCTGCTGTTTTCCTGAGGTGAGGTACTCGGGTGCCCAGCCTTCACTAAAAGGGAGGATGATTACTATACTACCTGAGCCTGTCACCACGCACTGAAGTAGCGTGTGTGGGGGGGTGTATAAGTTACATTGTGGAGACGAGATTTCCTCCTAAAACCTTTAAAACCTTCTTACGTTGTGGGGACATTTTTCTTAATTTTTGTTTTTCCCATGGAAATGAATGTAGAATGCCCACAAAAATATGACAACAAGTCTGTGTGTGTGTGTGTGTGTGTGCGCGTGCGTGTGTTTGTATAGGTAACTAATGGCCCACATAACCACAGAGGTGGGACCTGAGTTCACAGGCATATTTCATATCCAACAGGCAGCCAACTCTAGGTTAAATATCCAGTCATATAAACTAATAAATGACCAAAACCCCGAGGCATTGAACTTTCTTTAACTTCCAATCAGTAGCCAAACACTGTGCCCATCTTCCGTGCTACTAGCATGTGCCCACGTCCCTCCCCTGAGTCCCCATACCAGTATCTCTATTTTGACTCTTGTCCCCAGAATTCAAGGCCACCTCTCACCGATTTAAATGCCATTCCAAGAGTCACTGTTTACACTGGAACTTCTATACATTTCCAAGTGAGATGCTGATTGGCTGTCAACTTCCAGACGTCCTCCTTGCTCTTGCGCTTATTAGACTATCAAATGTGCCACAGGCAAACATAGAACACATTGCAGTATTTGAATACACGAACAATAAATTACCATAAACAATACACTAATAAAACACATTAAAATATGACAAAGTCACAGGCTAATTATGTACAGTCAAAACTAGAGATTCAAATTCCGTTACCGTCACTGCTTGCAGTCGCATAACATAAATTATTATTTAAGCACCCAAAGACTCTGAGGGAAAAAAAGTTCTCACAAACGGGTTTTCCTGCTAATTACAAAACAGTGTCACAACACCCATTCCTGTGAAAGGCTCGTCTTCTTCCTGTTGGTAAGTGTTAGCTGTCTCCTCAATAAAAATAATTTAGTTACAAATTTCCACTTAGAACATTTGCACATTTCAGAATATCCTGTGTCAGGCCTTAAAGACAAAAAAAAACAACATAAAATATATAAGCCCTGAAATTTTGCAGGTGGAATATTGTTAATTACCTCTGATCCGTCTGCTTGCCTGTTGATGCCCCCTCATCCAAACTAAAACAACAACATTAAAGACGTGCCTGTCGTGTGATACCAATCAACATAGCACTTATGGCAAAAATGGATAAAATGACAGGGGATGTATACAATTCTGATACGCTGCGCGATCTGCCCCGCTCCCCCCCCCTCCGAAGCCCAGCCCCCCAACACCCTGTCCGTCCTCACTGAATGGAAAGGCTCGCGTGAGCAGTGTGAGTCCTGTGGCCTGCTCTGGGTAGGACAGTGCATTGGGGGGAAAGGCTTGCCATTACATGCCATCTGTCCCCGACTCTGATGCTTGTACTAATTACTTCTTCTCCCTTGGCTAATGCTCCCTCATTAGGCACCAGGAGCATGTGCAATCGACACAAGCGCCGAGAAATTTGCACTAAAAACGCTAGCTGGAGCCATAATGGGACCAGAAAATCTGTCTGGTGCGAAAGGCAATTCACACTCGCGGCTAAACGCTCATTTTGCCTCCCCTCTGTCTGAAATCCGCCCGCCATCCGCCAAAACAAGGCGGGCTTCCGGTGTCGCAGGGAGCATGGCGCTGCCCTCTGCACCAAAGTTCCTCCCACTCAGACAAAAGTAAAAAACTAGAGGAGAAGAAACCAAAAGGATTGGGAAAGGACACAGTATTTCAGGCATACCAATTAGTATGAACAGTTCCTATAGCTAGACAAAGCAAATCAGACACACAAAAAAAATCTTTAAATCAATCTTTAATTTGGGAAGCATTTACCATTAACCGTCAGGAAAATTTAGTAAACAAGCTAGTTAGAAACCCCTTTCAAACACATTTTATCAGTAACTTTTATCCTGTTATTAATAAATCTGAATCTTGGCTATTATTTTGACATTATCTCTTGTGGAGATGGTGGATCTACTTTAAAAGCCTTTAGCCTAGGCTTATGTAAACTCTTGACCTCAACTGTATCAATACACAGATCATCGGCAAGACATTCTTAGTTGACACAACCTCAGAAAAATATACCAAGGAATACCCTTGCCTGGTCAGCAAATATACTAAGGACCTCCCACACTTCCCAGTGGGAGAAGTATACCATCGCTTGCCAGAGGATTTTCTTTGTAAATCTATCACTCATTGTAAAAATGGTTGGAGACCATTGCTTTGGGACATCCTGCCCCCTCCAGAACCTTATTTTTTCAATCCTGACAGACACATCAATGTCGTGCTCAACGTCCCGCAGCCGTCTCACCTCTGACCAGGGCTGACACGCAGACTCAGAAAATAAAACGACACCTGGCCATTGGATCCTTTGAAGGTGTTTAGCGTCATACCTGCCTGTCCACCCAGCATGAGCCCCAGTTCACCTTGAGCACAGAGACTGGGACAGGCGACCGTTGTGGTCATTAGCTGGTTTAGTTGAATCTGCAAGTGCTGCAAATAGGCCGCTATCTCTGCTTAGATCTCATACATCCAAGCGGACAATGTGTTCGTCATGAGAACCGAGGATTACACAAAAGCCGCAGAATGAGGGCTTACCCAGCTCAGCACTACTAATTGAGACTTTGGATCTTCCTGTTAGCTTTGAGTAACTGTCTTCATCTGTGTACTCCTAGGTGTGCCTGAAGAATGTGGTCTGTGGCGTTTTTTGAAGTGGGGGTTGGATTTGTAGGACTGGAAGCATTGGATACTAAGATTTGCTTCTTGCAGCACAGGTCTTGTAACTTCAAAGGCGGCCAGTTTACCTTTAAGACCGAAGTCATGTGACCTGTGATTGAGCAGAGGTGGTGAGGTCATCAGTTAGGTTCGGAGCTGTCAGCACCCTCAGACTGGCAAGCAGTCCATGAAGTGGGTCTCTGAATGCATCATTGTCTGAGATCTGCCACTGAAGAACACTACACACAAACAAATGGTGTTTTAAGAAACGTAGCATTACTCCATCAACTAAGGTAAAGTATAGACGCTCCTCTACTTACGAATGAGATACTATCCTAATGGCTGTTCATAACTGGAAATGTGCGTACGTCATTATTCAACATCATTTTAAGGTATACGCAAGTACAAAGAACTAGAATTAGGAGTAGCAGCCAGAAGTTATACTAAGCAGAATTGGCACGCAGAAAAAAAAATGATGCTGCAGATAGGAAACCCAAGGAACACAATTTGTACTAACGGTCCTCTTCGTTCATATGTCTGAGGGTGTACTCACTCTAGGCATGGTTGCCGTGAACCGGGCCCGAGTACGATTGTCCCCCCTCCCAACTCCCCCTCTGGCCTGCACTCACATACGGTTTCAGCAGTCGTGCCGGAGCACGCTTACGTCATTATGGTGCCACGGTTTCAGGATAAACTCGCTGAACGCAATGGAGTCCATCACTCTGGTTACTTTGTCGATAGTAATTTTGCGTCGTTAAGTCCACAGTGGTCCACAGTCCTCTCACAGCTTGTTGCTAAACAGGTCTATCACTTCTGTGGCACAAATCGTGTTGCTTGTATGATGAGGTTTGCAAGGTACCAGCTGAAGTGCACCAAGGACTTTGCAGCTTTGATTGCCGACTACAATTCCCGTACATCGACAAGGTGAGAATTAATGTTGGTTTTGGAGTGTTGCAAAAACGTGACGTCACGCATCCTGTTTCGTGCTCCAGCACGGTTAGCGCTCACCCTACATGCGAACCGCGCCCGAGTCCAACGGAACCGTGGTCTGGCACACCTCTTCCAAGTGGACCAGGGACGGCTAAATGAACCGCGCCCGAGCACGGTTCGGAGCACTCACACTAGTCAAATGAACCACACTTTGGTGTTCAAACGCACTTGGTTCAAACTGTCTAGTGTGAGTACACCTTGAAAGTTCATAAGTTGAAAGTTCGTACGTAGAGGAGTGTCTGTATTTACAACATTACACCATATACAGTATAGAACCAGAGTGGATTCCTTATTTTCTATATGCGTTACTAGGAACAACAACTGTCAGCCTATTAGCCTTAATGATGTGTAGTCATTGTGAATTATAAGGTCATCCTGGCATCAAGCTAATCTCTGCACTGCTCCCAGCAGAGACTATGAAGCAGCTGAAATGATCATATTATTCATCTGAGAGATGTTACATCAAACTCAAGACAACCAAGTGGGTCCTGGAAATGGGTTACAGTTTAACCGCAAAACCGCAAAACAGTATCAAAGTATTTTGTAACAGAACCTGCACTCAGGAAGCCTTTCTGTTGTGGCTGAGGGCTCCAATAACTCCAGTTGCACTGATCATTTGCATTACCTTGCGGCACAACACTACATAATTCCAGCTGCTCTAGTGGTTGAAACAGAAGCTGCTTCACATCCTATGTACCCTATAGCAAAATATCAAATACCTAAACATTTATGGTACAACCATAGGCTATATAAACAGAGATGAAAAAAACATAAAGTTACACTGTGTCACAGTACCTGATGTGGGTTTTAATGTCTGCTTAGCAGCTAAGTGAAGGTTAGCCTCTGATGTTATTAGCAGAGATGCTTAATCAGGAAACCTTACAGGGTGCTGGCCAATGGCTGGAGAGTAGCCAGGCTGTAATGCATTGTGGGCCAGAAGCCCGCACGGGATCAGAAATGTGTACATCATTTGGGAGACAGTATACCCTGGTTCAGTGGACTATCTAAGCCACCGGTTGTAACTCTGAACTCAGTTTTTGTCTGCTATGTCAAGGCATGGATGGCAGAAAACCCAGAGAGTCAAAGAACTAACCCTAACCGGAGTCAAATTCCTAACCCTAACCAAAGATTCAAAGACCTAGCCCTAACCAAACAGTCAAAGACCTAACCCAAATCCTAACCTCATCCATCTTCCAACCACATATTCTGGATCGGAGTGAGAGCCCATTCCATAGGGTAAAGGGCAGAGGTTCACCAAGCACAGGATGCTAGTCCAACACAAAGCACATACACAACTGGTGATTACTTCATGTCTTTGGACTGTGGAAGGAAACTGATTTAAGCATAGAAAACCTGCACAACACAGGAGTTACACACAGAGGTGGGATACAAACCCCAACCTTCGAGGTGTGAGGAAGCATTGCTGTACACTGAGCCACCTTGCCTCTGGACGTACATCAAGAAGATAATTTATTCTTGACTTAATTACAGGAATATTGGATGATAAGTGGCTGGATTCACTTTTATAAATCTCATATTTATTATTCCCATAGTGAATGTCTGATTATTTCTCCAGGTCACCTCAGCCACTGATGTTCAACTTATCGACCTGATTAAAATCTTCTGGCAGAGGGGTAAAATCATCCAGTCTATGATGTTTAAACCACTCAGTGCCATGTAGGGTAGCCTGGGAAGGGAAGCTCCATACAGCGCAGAATTTTACATAACGCCACCTGCCTGTCAACATGACCTATTTAAAACAGGTTCTAGGTTCCTCAGCGCGGCGGACGGGCCGCTGTGACGCCAAACCGCCAGCTCCGTGTCACTCCAGTCCCACTTGTGCCATCGATTCAGCGGATCCGGATGCTGATCTGGAAAGAGCAGGAGTAGGCGTGTGGATTCAGAGATGGACGCCGGGTAGAAGCGTTCCCAAATCCACCTCCACATGCGCTTTCGTACAAGGTGTCCAGGCAGACTCAGAGATCCGCTATTGTATAAAGATGAATAATCTCATCTGCCGAGGGGAACGGCGTAATAAAAGGCACCATCTCCCAAACAGATACATAACGGATCATCCATCACTCTCCACTGGTCCTGTACCAGGTCATAGTGCTTCACATCCGACCAATAATTATATGAATTTCATATTATTACTGTCTTCATCAGCTCTTTTGCAAATACTCCAAGCTTTTTGCAAAATAAACTTGATTGTTCTATTTATTTTTGTATGTGTTGATCTGTGTTTATCTGTACATCATATTTTCATTTAACCACCTCAATTCTACTTTTATCATTTGTTGTTTTTATGCATTTTTTCCTCTTGATTATATGTTTCATTGATATGTCATGCTACCACTTGCACCAAAGACATTCCTTGTACTTGTTTACCTGACCAATAAGGATTCTGACTCTTACCCCTGTATTTCTGGCACTACTGTGTTTTTTATTTTGAGGGGGGTGGGTGTCTGGACTACCCAAACAATATGAAATAATAATGAAATGAAATAATCCTTCATTTGCCATTTGAACAGGTATGAGTACAAGTAAACTGGAATGTATCACTTACCCCATCATGCTATCCTGAGATACTTGTAACGATGCATATTTTTCTGATTTTCTGCTTATCTCGTTTGTAGTAGCAAGTGTTTCAGGATCAAGTCAAAACTCGTTGGGCACTGAGGGAGAATCAAACTACACATGTTGTTAGAGTCCAACCCACTTCTGATGCTTCCATCTCCACCACATGCTGCCCTCTCTTGGCTGGAGGACCAAAGTTGGCTCGAGTCTTTGTACCATGTCTGCTTCCAACCTTTTCCCTCCAGCCCTTGACACATCATCATGCCATTCAGTTACGCAACACCAGAGGGCGTGGTGCCTAAGGAACAGAGAGGATACCAGAAAAATACTCAGAGGGATATGCAGCTTTACACTTAAATTGTTCAAGTGCCTCCAGATTAGAAACCCCACTTCCTTCAAATAAAAGAAACACAGCAGATCACATTAGAGACCCCATTTTAGAGCAGCTCAACTGTAGGGATTCCTGCAATCAAATCCTACAACTAGTTGACTGACCTTCTAAACAGCACCCACATCACCAGCATCTTATGAATGATGTTAATTTGGGTGTTTTATGATATATTTTTTTAAATATTAAATGTGAGATGAGGAGTTGCTAGTCATCAGTCATGATCGGCGGGGGTCAGAATGTGTCGAATGACTCTACCCCCCTCCCCCCCGGTTCCGTGCGCAGCAGGTTGTGGGATCCGGGCCAGCCATCTTGCACCGCGAATACAGGACTGGACTTCGTCCCGCCATCTGTACCAGTCTGTCAGCGCTCGCCAGCAGCCGGCTCGGCCTGCACTGGTACCAGAAGTGACGAGCTGCTCTTTCTTCCTGCTACCGAGCGACGGTGGGCTTAAAGGGGGCATTTCCAGGACACAGCGGCACATCCCTGGTTCTGGGGAGCGTGGATGCCACTTAGCTACATGTCAGAGGGCTGGCGGGAGCCAGAGCAGTTAACGCCGTGCTAAACGTAAAAATGGGCGTCTTGACGAGAGGGAAAGGACAGATGGTGGATTGCTTAGGCACAAGCGGATCACGGAACAACAAAACATTCTCACTTGCCTCCTTCCGCAATTATGATACGCTAAATAAATGCCAAGCAGCAGTTGTGAGAACCCATGTCAGCTCGGTGTCTATTTATCTTCTCAGACCTCTGTTTGCCCCCCCCCCAAAAAAAAAACAACATTCTTGGAGTCTTCAGAAGTGGACATGGATCATCTCGCTGACCTGGGACCGGGCCGTATTTACTAATGATGCCAGTTAGCAGCAACAGAACAAGCACATGGGCTCCAGTCTCCCTCAGCTTCAGGCATGATAAGATCCCTGAGGTATTTCCAGTGTCCCTAAGATGCAGCAAGGGTCAAGATGCAAGGGACGGAACCTCAGGGGAGCACAGAAGCAAAACAGCTACATCTTCACAGCCAGCTCGGGCCTCTCAAGGAGACGTCGCAAGGGCTTCCTCGCCGGGATTTGCCCTTTTTTTTGGAGGCATGGATTCCCGGCACAGATCGGCTACCCGAAGCAGAGAAAATCATTTCCAGGGCATGAAGGTGACAGCGGCACAACTTCAACTGCCTTCCTGTAGCAGGGCACAGCATGGTGCTCAGGTGCCTGTCTTACTGAGGAGCAGTGGGTGGGGTTGGCAGAACACCCAACACAAAGAAGCAACAGCATCTCCACACCTGAGGCGTCGGAGCTCTCACCTCCTGAGCGCTGCCAGGTGCCGAAGCTCGAACAATGGTTGTTTAATCGAATGCAGGCCTGTCTCACCAACTTGTAAGGTATACCCCTGCTGGATGACTGCCACAAGTCCATATGAAGGCCACTAAACAACATAAGAAATTTACAAACAAGAGGAGGCCATTCAGCCCATCAAGCTCGTTTGGGGAGAACTTAACTAATTCCTCAGTTTTAAAAATCTTATGTAGAAATCAGAGTTTTAGCTTGAACTACACTAACAGGAAGACTATTCCATACTCTAACTACACGCTGTGTAAAGAAGTGCTTCCTCAAATTTGTTTTAAGATGTTCTCCTGCTAATTTCCACTTAAGGCCACAAGTTCTCGTATTTAAACTAATATTGAAATAGCCAATTTGCTGAACAGCATCCAGACTCGTTACAATTTTAGACGTGGATCATGTCCCCCCTTAGTCTCCTTTGCTCAAGGCTAAACAGATTCAGCTCAGCTAACCTTTCCTCATAAGACATTCGTCTAAGACCAGGAATCATTCTCGTAGCCCTATGTTGCACCTTTTCTAAGGCAACAATGTCCTTCTTAAGGTATGGTGACCAAACCTGCACACACTATTCAAGGTGGGGTCCATCCATCCATCCATTTTCCAAACCGCTTAACCTAATGGGTCGCGGGGGGTCCGGAGCCTATCCCGGAAGCAACGGGCACAAGGCAGGGAACAACCCTGGATGGGGGGCCAGCCCACCGCAGGGCACACTCACACACCAAGGTGGGGTCTTACCAAGGAATCATATAATCTTGCATCACCTCCCTTGACTTAAACTCCACACACCTAGAGATATAACCCAACATCCTATTGGCTTTTTTTATTGCTTCCCAACTTAAGAGTTTTCTCTGGGGTGAATCCTGCTTATGTGGCTAATCTACAGATTGGTGTCTTTCACCTTCACACAACCGCCGTTTGCAGCACTGCTTGCCTCTTCCTGGAAGGAACTGAGGAGAGAGAGAGAGAGTGAGACAGCTTGGAGGATTCTGGGAGGTGCAGGAGAATTAGTGTCGTTTTTGATGTGGGACTTCATGTCAAACCCCACGTTGGGCACCTCCTCGAGGATAGGCTTTGATCCCCTGGTTTAATTTCTTTTTTGGTGGGATGATATCGTCTTTGGGGAGAGGAAGGGGGGAGAGGAAGCGAATGGAATTGTGTTTACCTATTCACACCTCTGATAAGCGACACAGAATTGAATTCATACTGCGAGTCTAATAATTGATTTGGACGGCTGCCATGCTGGGAACATCTGCTGGGATGGCAATTATAGCCCAGCACTTTCTGCGGGGTGGGTAGTGATGCTGATATGGGAAGGTCTGAAACTATTTATACATCCTAACCCCACATCAAAAACATATGCATTTGTTGCATGATCATGGCGCAGATACAATTTAAATATGAAAATGACTTTAAAAGGCAAGGTCAATACCGACTGCGTTTCCCTGGCATTTGACAGCCCTGAGATGCTTTAAGCTAATTAATCGGTCTGTGTAAGTTACCATGCACATTGCTGAAGCAAACTGCTTTACATGAAACTATTTCACCCTAAACTGCATATGGAATTTTCGAGTGGCAGCAAGGAATGAGACCTCACAGGCACGGACATGTAGGAAAACGAGGATGCAGAAGCATGTTTTTGCTCATGGTTTAAAAAAAAAAATCAACCTTAATACCCTGTCATTTGAGGGGGGGGGGGGGGGGGGGGGGGGGGGGGGGGGGGGGGTGGGGGGGTGGGGGGGGGGGGGGAGGGCGGGGGGGGGGGAGGGGGGGGGG
>JABFDZ020000002.1:20441828-20454273 GCA_019775955.2 Pollimyrus isidori
ACACATACATTTTCAAGAATTTGTGTCACATCTTTAACACAAAGTCACATCCATAATGCTGTATTTGCCAGTATATACTGTAGTATTATGATAGAACTATAAATAAAAATAAATAAGTATTTTTGGTAGGCCTACATTTAATAACTCGACTGTTTACCTTCAATTTCAGTAATAATAATAATAATAATAATAATAATAATAAAAAATTCTAGTTGAAGTTACAAGTCCACATACAGCAGTTGTGTTCCATGCACAAATCCAACACATCATGGTTCAAAAAATGACATGGATGCGTTTCAAAACCTCACTTAAGGAAAAAAATGCTATTTAAACTTAATCAAGCTAATGACAAATTCATAATAACTTTACATAAATCCTGATTAAACATACTAATCATTGATGTCAATACGACGTCGATATGACATCAGTTAAACGTTTAAAACTTGACGTTGATTTGACGTACATTGAACGTCAAACATATTGCCCTACATATATATTAAACCAATTTCAGTGCAAGATAACCTCCTATTTTTACATAATTAACTACCAGAGGAAATTGGCATCCAAGCTGAAATTAAAATTATGGTATAAAGCATCTTGGTCAAATCTTGATTAATATTTGACGTCAAATTGACATCAAGGTGCCCGCTGGGATGTTTCTCTCTCTCTCTCTCTCTCTCTCTCTCTCTCTCTCTCCCTGCACTAAAAAAAAACCACTCGAATTACATTAGGAGCCAAGAGCAAAATGAAACGTATCAGGTTTCAAAACTAAACATCTGCTGTTAATCAAATCACTCTTGTCTCCAACCTTATTAAGAGTCATGACATCTTCCCGCTGAATACTGTTAATGTGTCAGATGATTATTGTTAAGAAAGCAGTGCTGACAAGCTGTCAATTTGACGAAACATTTTTGTTGTCAGGGAGAACAAAGACACAATAAAAGCCTCCCCAAACAATGCAACGGATTTATGCGGCACGCCGAATCTCTGCAGGTGCGAGGAAAAGCCGGCGTAGCTCTTTGCTACACCTCTAACAAAAGTTGTTTTCCTTACACGCCAAACACCGGAACGTGAGGATTCTTCGGATATGGAGGTTGGACATTCTGACCCAAGAACTGGGAATGTTACAAGAATGCAGTATAGGCTAATTCATCTACTCTCTTCCTAAAAGCACAAGGGAGTTCAAATTGACTGATCCTCAACCTGCCCTGCCCCCCATCTCTCTCTCGGTCACACACACGTAAAAACCCAGCCCTTCAGCCACACCTGAGCTGATGTCTCTATAACGTCAGCTTGGCACGGACTCATCACTCTGACCCGTGGGAACGGCCAATTAAGTCACCTGGGAAGTAAGAGGGGGAGCTCCGGAGGCTAGATTTTCATAATGTATTTTTTTTTCCTTCATACAAAAATTGCTTTCACATAAAGCAACTTACAATATTACGTTTGTCTGTTTACACAGCTAGAGGATCCTGAAGTGAACTTTGGTGTGCATGAAATTCCAACAGTCCTGTGCATTTCCTGGTATTGGGGAGTGAGCAAATGTTATGTGAACAGCACAGTTTTTTAATAAGACCAAGACCAAGGTAGGAGGGACAATATTTTATTCCCCCCCCCCAAAAAAAAAAAAACAGTACAACAGCTGGGAGAGTGTTAGTAAATATTCCCAAAGCTGTGTGAAAGTCAGAGCTTCCATTCACCAAGAGACGAATCCCAATGCTCAGTCAGGCAAGGTCTCCAAAGGGACCAGAGGCAGGCATGACTGAGGAAGCAGGCTAACTGTAGCTCCATATTACTTACAGAAGAAAATCAGAAGCAAAGTATCACCACAGGCACCAAACGCTGCTGTTTTTCCCACAGGCATCCTGCTAATCTTGATAGGAAACATCAAAGCTTAGATTTTTTTTCCCCTTGAATTTGCATGTAATGCACGATCTGGTGACAGCCTGCATGCCCCCCCATGCTGGATCATGACGAACCGGCATGGCAGTTAGCGTGCAGCCTGTGTGTCAGGTGAACGAGGCTCGTCCTGCCACCTCACAAAGCAGCCCCTCTGACGCTGCCCATGTATGCCAGAGGGCAACCCAACCCCTTGTCAGGCAAGAAAACAAGGGCTGTGTTTATCACTTAACGGCGACCTGAAGGTCAGGGGCCATGGTGCTCTCATGAAACGCTACTTCCTGATTGGTGTGAAGCTCATCTGATGCCAGTGCTGACACCATCAGTGCAGCTGAGATTTCCAAGCACACCTCCAACTGCCTTAACTCACATATACAGTTTTTGCTCTCTCTCTAGGTGTTGAGTCACAAGACTGCTGACAGTTTTATTTATCTAGCAGACGTTTTATCCAGAGAGAGACACATTTTTTGAGAAAGTAGGGTATGTACTTTCTGAACCTCAACTTTCCACCTCTATTAACAACTACTCTGGTCAAGCAGGTACACACACTAAAATATATATGAGATTTAAATATGTAAAATTGCCAAAATATAGTTCCAGGACATTTTCTCGACTGCTTCGTCTCATTTAAATGCTACGGATGGTAATATCTTAGCTGTGACAGCTTTAAATGTAATGATTCACAGCATGGTTAACCTCAAGTCTGCATCACAGTGTCTCTTCACAGAAACGGACACAGACACTGAGCTGCACGCAAACACAATGGAGAATTATGGGCGAGGTGCGATTAAAGATATGCTCCGTTACGGTCCACCCTTACAAAGAGTGCCGGCCAAGTCACCCAGGATGCACAACATCTAAACCCTGCAGAAAGCAGCAAAGGGCCTTTCTGAGAAACCCATTGGTCTCGTAGATTGTTATGGAGACCGCTCCACACCTACTTACACAGAACCATCTGTTCTTTAGTTTACACCTCCCAGTCTCCATGGCAACCACAGGAAGGCAGGTAGCAGGGACACCTTAAATGGCTTAGATAGTCGGAGGCTGGGGGGCACAGCAATGGAGGGCACAGGGTGGGTATGCCGGCGGGGGAGGGGTTGTTTTAATCAACTGTGAAAACGTGCGGATGTCAGCGACAGGGCTGTCTTGGTAGCTCCCATCGAAAAACCCATATTGTAAATTTCACACTTGCAGACACACCCAAAACTAATACTGAGAGCAAGCCCAGATCTGGGCACAATTCGATGCATCAGCCGTGACTATCGCTACAACTTAATTGAGGATCATGACTATACCTTACCAGGGACCAAAGATAAACAGCACAGCAATCAGATGGACGAAAGACTTCAGGGATATTTGGATTTTGTTTAAAGAGAAGCGTAGGCGAGACAAGCAGTGACGATGATAGTCATGCATACAAGAAAAAAAACATGAAATATCAGAATTTAACAACTCTGCCCGTCAGCGGACATGCCAAATAAAATCACTTTTGAGTCTCCCATTTAAGCTGCAGTCTCCATTGTAAGTGGATATCTGGGTGCCTGCCTGAACTTAGCTAAACCCCCAGTCGATAATCTTCTGCAATTTAGGAGAGGAAAAGCTGGTTTGCTCATACATTTTCTTTCACAGTTTATATGCATATCGGCTCATAATGAGACTGACTATTGTAAAAAGGTGATGAGGACGGGATAGATCCAACACCTCGCGATTGCTGTAGGCTGGGAGAATTAGCAGGTGTAGCTCAGTGCAGAAGCGTGACAAGTATTAATTTCCCAGCTGGTGTAACTAACAGCCTACAGCTCAGAGGCACCAGTGAACAATTTACTATCAATCAGCAGGATCATAAATAAATCGTGCAGAAAAACAGGTTCAGAATTTTAGGAGAGAACCACGACATCCAGCGGAAAATAAGGTCTTGGAAAACAACTTTAGTGGGAACAGATTAGCCTACATGACGGAAAACCTACAAACCGCATTTATCTGATACTGCCATAGAAAAAAAATACCTGATCAGATGCGAATCTTTTTCTGGGGAGACTAATTATAGGACAATGGATTACACGCATTAACAACTAATCTCAATAAAATGTATATTAACAAAATAAACGCCCAAAATACACAATGTGAACAGGAAGGAGGTTAGAGGATGCGATAATTTGCAGATTTAATCTCGCGCCGTACAGCTACGCTGCACATTCTGAAAATGCCTATTAAACAGCACAATGGCTCCATAGTGGAAAGGAATTTTATTTCCTTTCTTCGCTAGGAGATTTGGATCAACATGCTCACTTCCCCTGGGCTTTACCCCCCGCCCTTCCACCACCAACATTTCTGTTTTTCTCAATATCTCCTTAATGTCTTGAAAACAAATTAAAGTTGGCAGAATATTTAAAATATTCGTCTCAAGTGCTAAGTATGCTCGCGTGCTACTATTCTTAAAGTTCCCCGTACATTTCAGATACTGCTAGCCGGCGTGTGAGGCCGCCTTTCGCTTCTCAGTCATCTTGACGCTGTTTTGACTTGGCTCCCCTTGCCGCTTCCTCACCTGCGATGGTAGTGATTCACTATCCCACCTTCACACTCCTAACAAGAGATCGCATCAGGTAATGGGAGGAGGGGGTCTGGCGATCACAGCCAATTCGCAGATGGAGTTAACAAGTCTGAGGTGAAATAAACCCGGCGCCCACTTAACCCTTTGCCTCATTAAAACCACACTTTAAGGTTACTGGGTTAAACAAGCAATGGACATCAATAATATGCGTCCGTTAATTAGTGGCCATAACAAAATTTAGGTTAGCATGTGGCGTAATGTGCATTTCACGCTGCGACTCGTGCAGTTAGTACAGCTGAGATTGTCACAAGTGTAGGGCAGGATAACGTGGTCTGTGGTTAAAGGTTTTATATATGTATATATAACACCATACAGAGGTACAACATACCTCTGTTAGGCCTGTTAAAAACAGCTGCAGTTTAATTACAATAATTGAAAATGCGCAAAAAGCTTTTTTTTAAAAAAAAAAAAAAACGTAGACTTGTCTTTCTCTCTGCGTTTTATACTTTGCTCGTAAAAATTCGTGTTCAGGCTGGTTTTATTTTGTGAACTAATGGGGGCTCACAAAATGAAACTTTATTTACGCCAGGCGATCAATGAATTGCAGCTAAGCAAATTGTAACAGATTGTTGGCTATGCCACCGTGAATAATTTTGTGTAAAATGTTTGAAAAATATCTCAATGAGTCTGGAACGAAAACACAAATATGAACAGCCGTAAACTGTGAAAAATAAAGTTGAATCCAACAATAACTTCATACCGCTTTTATCGCAGTTCCTTCTCCGGATCCTATTGATATATGCCGCTTAAAAATTTAATTATATCGACAGCCACCATCTCGAACAGAATAATCAGCATTATAAACTAATTTTACCGGGCTGTAAACAAATTAGCTGTAAGCAGGACATTTTTGACAAGTAATTCCTTTTTGCTGTTTACAGAGTTTCACTTTGTCCGACAGTAAGAGTGCCCTCTACCGCTCCGTCACACTGCCTCCCAGCGCAATGAATGCAAACTTCGTAGCTGCCAAAAAGTGGATATTCTGCTCAGGTACCTTATACAACTTGTTTATGTGGACAAAACCTTTTAAAATAAGATTTTTATAAATATGGCTCTCTAAAGCAGCTATAAATACATGTAAATACAACTGCTTCATTTCATTAGAGAAAACCATGCCATTGTCTATTTATTTTGTCCTAAACATACATACACACACACGCACACTGCTTTCAAAGCAGACTGGAGACTGAAGCATACTTACAACGAGGAGGAATTTCTCAAAACTCAGTTACAAATCCAGACATATATTAGGCAAAGTGTTATTATTATCTGATAATTATTTTATTATTGTTGTAGTTTATAGCCCTAATGAATGTGCTTGTGACATCGTGTATTTTCCCAGGTATTTTCCTCATAAAATTATAAGTTCTCTTTGGAGTTATAGACTCCGCGGTTATCAAAATTATACAACCGCCCCTTCACGTTTTGTAATACAATACGCTCCTGATTTATTTGACCTATTTCAACATTTCACTTTCGGAGAAAGGGTTGCATTTTAAGAATGCGAGTTTAACAATAATTTTTAATGCTTTACGTGATTTCAATGCATTTAACAGTTACCGAAGTCTATGGCCTGTACTTCATCTGGAAAAGTCTGTAATGTACTGGAACGCTTCGCTACACATCAAATTAAATAATAAAACAAAATACTATTTATATCGTGGACGTATTGATATATTCATTCAATATATCTAGCGTGTTTTATCATTTGACCAATGATTTAGAGATCCTACTCCGTTTAGTGATGATACTTAAATTTCAAGGAATTGTGTTTAACAATAACGAAGCATTTTCTGTGGAAACCACGAATATATTGTCACTTTAATCAGCGTGATATTTGACGAAACGTTTTAGTTCGATCCAATCACGCCTTTGTCGAAGAAAAAAAATCAGAAAACGGCATTTAAAATTTCAAAAAGAAAATATATTTACAACCAGTGCTTATGTAAAAAGAAAATACATAAAATGGCTTATTTTCAAAATGTGTGCTTTTCCTTTTACAGATTGCAGACTCAATTGGACGCGAGCGTTCGTTTTTATTACCAGATTTTTAGGCACATAAATGGAAAAGCCGCTGCTATCAAGTAGATTTGTCTCCCAGATCGGTGCATTGCCTAATGGAATTTACATTTGAAAATATTTCAAATGAGAAAAATAACTATTAAAAAACTAAATAAACACACATATATTGCTGCTTAAATATATCAGAATGTTCATACCTCATGAGTAAAACTGAAAGGCCTGTAAAACATATTTAAACACATTTAAAATCTACACATCTGAGTATTACACCAATTCGTCATTCCTTAAAAATGATTTACGCAAAAAGAAATATACATTTTTTTTTCATTCTATCCACAGATGTTTTAAAATAAAACAGATTGATATTAATAATAACAATAAAATTATAATTATTATTATTATTACTACCATTATTGTTATTTCGTTTATGACGTTAATTTCAAGTTATTTTCAAAGTAATAACAATGCAATGAAATCTCAGGTACCGGCTATATAACAAACTCTTAACTCTTAATTATCGGTGTTGACGCTCACTGTTAATGTTACTTCGAAATGTAAATGTGAATTTTACATTAATGGGGGGAAATACTTTGCTATAATGCAGCTTCGTTGGGGATGAAAATATCTGGTCATTTGCCCTCCAAACTGGAAAATGTACATTTTACTTTGTGTTAAAACCTGATAATATTCAGAAAAACTAAAATACAATTTTGTTTTCTTCCCCTTTTTTTTAAATTAAATCAAATGTTTCCAAGACTACATATGTGCCGTTATTAGCTGAATTTGAAATATATAAAAAAACTATTCTAACTTCATGAGGGGGCAGAACAACTAATTTCAATAATTTTAAACCAAAATATTATAACAAGCATTTCATGTACCTTTCAGTCTTAATTTAGCTCTGTCATGTTTGCATTTTCAAATTAATTTATCATAAATTGCATAGACTAGCATGATAAAGAGATGAAGACAGACTCCTGTCCTGTTTTATCCCATGATCCGTCAGTCAAGTACCAAAAGCCTTGGTTGTGCTTGACACATAATAATCACTGACAAAAATACACCGAAATTGACAGGTTAAAAAACAAACGTGATGATCATTAAAAGAGAGTGTGTGTCTTAAATAAGGACGGCGGAGGAAAGGACCTCATGTCCAGGTATGTGGCAAGATGCCTTCAAACGATAGGAAGATGGTAGTTGACCATGCTGGCGTCCTCCGTTGCTCGTGCGCTGAATCCAGGAGTAGCATGGAGAAAAAGTGTCTTAGGAGCACCTGTAGAGCATCCTGCGGGGGGCCTCTCTGGTGCCCTGGGGCCGGAAGCAGCTCTCCATTCACATGGCTGGGGGATGGTCTCAGATGTGATCTACACTTGTTTATATGAAGGTTTTGTGCTTCAGTTTTTTTTATTGTATTGTCATTTTCACTCCAAGAGTCATTTGTGGCAAGTGTTTGTAACTTATGGAGAGCTGGGACAAGGGGGGGGGGTTGGGTTAGGGGGCTTTGGGGGGGTGCAAGGTCAGGGTGAGTCTGGTGGCACCAGGGGCCCCTCAGTCCTCCGACGTGACGTCGATGTGCTCAGGGCTGCCCTGCTGGGTGGCCACACGCCACCGGCTCACGTGTTGGCTGCCCTTGCGCTTCTGCTGGGAGTCGGGAGATTCCTCCTCCAGCTTCTGCCGCTTGTGCTTGGTCCTTCGGTTCTGGAACCAGACCTTCACCTACATGGGGGGGGGAGGGCACCTGGTTAAGTATGTGCATCCTGGCCCGCCCAGCATAGACGTCTCTCTGGTCTTCCACATGTATTGACGTAAATAGCCAATTGTGAAAATCAAAGATAAAAATGTTGCTTTTTGAGGCTTGAGTGACTCTCATCAAAGCCATCTATAAACCGAGCTGTCAAAGTCATTTAGCCATGAAGAGAAAACAGATGCCAATCAGAGTCACTCTCACTGACATGAGTGTTAGGTGCCTATTATATACCATGTACTGTGATCGTTGGTAGGTGAGGTTTTCAGTTTTATGCATTACTACAGCATTGTATTGTTACTATTTTGGGCTTCAAGTTTGATTATTTCATTGCGTGAACCTTGATCTGCTCTTGTAAACTAAAACCATTCACGGTTTGTGGTAAGTGGCTTCAAACGTTTACCACTTCATATGAAAGGAAACTGCCTCTTTATGCCCCCCCCTACCAAGAAAACTGATGATCATGATGCCATGTGACATGCATGTCCTGGCTACAGGAGAATCACAGTTATCTCTTTTACTCTCCATATGAGTCATATCAAATGTCTACCCATGAGAAAAAAAGGCTTCTTTAAAAGCACAAAGGCAATTTTTCAGTCTCTCTGCCAAGCCCTGCTTTGCCTAAGGCTTCCTGTTATGTTCTGTGGTAAAAAAAAAGAGTTAATTACGTTTATCGTCAGAGAAAATCTCCTTTTATATTAATTTCTTTCCTGATGATTTTGTAGTTCATATTTAGATAACTGAACCCCTTACAAAACAATTTGTAGGTAACAATACAAGCGTTTTAGGCCAAAAACAGGCATGACAGGCTTAACGTGTATGGGAAGCACCTGAGGATGGCTCGCCGTGAATGTGCCATGCGCTACAGGCACGGACAGCTACACATGACCGCTACATCCTTCCGCGTAATCACCGGCCTCACGTCCCAGGGTGCACGTCCCAGGGTGAACGTCCCAGGGTGCACGTCCCGGGGTGCACATCCCAAACAGTGACAGAGGTTAGCATTGGCCTAACATGATACAACGCATCGTTAAACTAACACCCAAAGTATGACTATTTCCTAAAACCGTTGTACTTTGTTAGCACCGTACTAATTTGAACCATGTCGGTAGTTCGACGATGGTCCCAGATGTGTTCGGTCAGACTTTCACAGAGGCCAGCATGCAAAAATTCACAGACTTCATTTTATTATTCTTAAGTATGACAGTGACGATACCACATTAATAATGTATTACTTAAGTTACATGCATTGTAATCGTATAACATCAGCAACATTAATACTATCAATTCATTAATAATGATAGTGTGACAATAATAATATGATACTCTTCTTTTAGAGGAAGAAGACCCATCGGCTACTGCAATACATTTAATGAAATAGGTTAATTATATTAATTTAATTTAATTTTATTCACACTATAAACACTTGTAAATTTCTGGTCCGACATTGCTGGCTACAATGTGCCAGCGTCTCATTGACTTGGATGGGTGTGCATGATGCCCCACCATGACAGATGTACCTCCTTGCTTACACAGCCAGGGGTTTGTGTGCCATCAGTATTTTGTTTTTCGTCTTTTTCATAATGGCAACAAAAGCTCCCAGTGATTCATGATTTTAACCCATTAATTGCACCATGTTCTGTTTCATGTGATTCTGTGTGTGTGTAAGTGTGATATATATGTATATAAGCGTTGCAAGGTAAATCGTTTCAGTATTGTCACTGCAATGTATGCATGCACAATAACCACATTGCATTTGTCAGCACTAGTCTATGTCAGCACTGGTCTATATCTGTTGTCACAGCTCACAGCAACACCACCGACTTTTCTGACACGCTTCTGCTGGATGATAAGTTCTATTTAGCAAATAGTTTATTTTGAGTAATTTAATCTCCTTTTTTCTTTTAGAAATGTCACAATATTACTCGTGGAAATTTCACATATCATAATGTGATATTGAGACAGGATAGTGTAAAATATATTTATATATGTAAGTAATGTACTATATAACACAATCAAAAGTAAGTAAACAATATCCTCTCCAATCATCCCAAACTCAGGAACAGAGATATACATAAAAGAACCATTACAACTAGGCCTGTCGCTATAAACGATAAATCGATTAATTTCACGATAATTAAAATGAGGACGATCATTTTTCCGGCCGCGATAATGGGAATGGGAATATCGGCTTTTTTAGCAAACCGGTTCATTTGTCTTGGCTGACCAAGAAGAGCCGGTTGGCTCTTTTTTAATAACCCGCCCCTCTCTTCCTTTAACCTGATGCTGATTGGTGTGACCTGATTTGAGCTTGTTAAAAATAAGACGCCGTCTCGTGGGCGGGTTTTTTATGAAGACAGCGTGTTCCGGCCACTGTCATCCTTAATGTTACGGCAGCTCAAAAACCCAGACAATTCTATAAACATTAATAAGACGGCTGTTGAACAGGAGCCGGCTCCCATCCTTCACTAAAAAGGAATGGCTCGTTCGCGAACGACGCATCACTAGTAGTGAGGCGTGAGCTCTCGTGTCAGTGAGCTCTTTGCACTTCAGCTTCCACGTTCATGGAAATGCAGCTCGATCATTTCCGGCCTGTGAAAAACGACATTGGTTTATACATGCCGTTTACAGGACTTGCCCAAACTTATGATCAACGACGTACATCGCTTTTGTAATTACTTCTCCAAAGTACCTACGAGTAAATTAGAGAAGGGCTTTAAAATGTTTACCTTGTCTTACATCCTCGGATACGAAGAGGAGTCTTATTTGTTAAACTTCGTGGCTGGCATTAACTATAGCTCACGCTAATAGACGCTACTCCTGGACAGTGATAGTGTATGCATGCGTGTGGCATTGACGTAACTAGGAGAATATTTAACTTAGTATGTTCTTTGTGTGCTTAAGTACACATTGCGGTAATCTGTGTTTGCTATTCTTAGTGTCAAACATAAACACAGGAACAGGAGAAGTTGCTCCTTCAGATCCATAAAGAAGCATGACAAACAGCGTAGTGTAAAAGTATGGCAGCACTGGTAATTTGTCAGAGATCTAATTAAAACTGTTCAATATTCAGATTTGTGTTATAGACTCATCAAAGCTTATGATAAACCGCCATAAAACGAGCCACGGACATGATGGAGACGCTGCAGCAAACACTTTCAGATAATGTGAAAATATGCTGTATAAATAAAATTTTCTATTTAGGTACAGTATTATACTATTATATAGCGTATTTACACAGTTCAGTGATTTAATATAGTAATATAGTTTAAAATATATACAGTAATGTGAAAAGCGTTTGAAACGGTTGTACTATATTTTGCAATCAAAATTAGTGACGCTGTCCATTTTATTACCTATTATTCATGTAAGAAATATACACGTGTCAGTTAGACTGCGATAGGAAGAAAAACTCGCTTATGATGATCATCCGATTATAATTATCAATTTGGCCCAGGCAGACGTATTCACTATGAAGCGATAAAGTAAAATGGTTTTATATTTGATTTTATAAATAAATTATATGAAACGTGAGTATAAATATGTTGGATTTGCCAAATTTCCAAGATTTTGCGTGGAAAATTGTATTTTGAGAACGTGGTGCACTCAGGAAATTATTAATATTTTTTAGCTTCTGAAACACAAGTTCATCCTTTCATGTGCTCATAGTTTCTCAAACCAAAATCAAGTGAGCTGTATGACGTTAACGGATATGATGTCACCGCGATGTTATCGTTTATCGCAATAATTCCTGGGACAATTTTTCGTCCAGTGAAATTTGTTATCCTGACAGGCCTAATTACAACTACATTTTTAAAGCAGTTGATATTATATGTCTTTGCACAGCAAGATTATTGAATGTCTTCTGCTAAGTCAAGTGGACTGCTGTCCTTCGACTGCATTTTGCATCATAAATGATGTAAATAGGATTGTAACCACAGCTCGCGAGCTGCAGTCTGAACGCCACAACTTAATGGCTGTATGGCTGTGTTTGCGAATGTTTGTGTGTCGCTTAATGAAGGTCCGTACCAGGTAAGTTAGCAAAATAGTTACTTTGAATAGTTCAAACTATAGTTTCGGGAAACACTTGCATCACCACTGCCTAGCTGCAGGGGGGGGGGGGGGGGGGGGGGGGGGGGGGGGGGGGGGGGGGGGGGGGGGGGGGGGGG
>JABFDZ020000002.1:20460100-20483459 GCA_019775955.2 Pollimyrus isidori
AAGGTGGCCGCTCCATGTGAGGAGAGAAGAGCCCAGGATCCTGTTTACTTTGTGCTGCATGATAGCTTCAGAGACACGCGGGTCTTCCCCAGGCATTCAGGAAGTGGTCAGGCTCACAACTTAACGCGCGTTCCTCCCAACAATAACCGAATACTCACTATGGGTAATCCTCAACCACTCAATCCCCTTGGCTGTATTTAGGCTTGTCTAAACAGTGGTTTTCAAGGTTATTGGATACCATTAGTGAGTGGATCTGTTCTGTCAGTAAACAAAGGGCCTTTTTTTTTTTTAATCTGAGCCACGGATCTACAGAACAGTTACAACAGCCTCTGGCTTTCAGCAATTACCTGAGATATGCCCAGGAGGATTGCACACCTGACTCGGCTGGGCTTGGAGTCACAGCCGCGGACTAGGAGTCAACAAGATAGACGAGGGGAACAGTCATTGATCCCTTTCGTTTAACAAATTGCTTTGTTATGGAGACCACCGGGGACAGGGCTGTAGAACATTAGCGCATCTTGGGAGAATAAACAAAAACACACAACGTGGACGAGAAAGTAAAGTACCCTCAAGGTACAAGGCTTCGCGTTTCTTAATCTCCCCAGATTCTGTCTTGCCGTTTCCCGGAGACTGTTAAATACACATTTATGTTTCTGGGTTAAAAAAAAAAAATGTCTGTGTTCCTGCAGAGGGAAGATGTGTCATTAGAATTCGCTTTCGACGGCGCCGTGCCGTCGACTCTGCGACATTCGTCTCTGGCGGAAACGCGGCCGGCCTGCATCCACGGCGATTAACATTTGCAGCAGCGCGAGCAGAAGCAGAGAGACGCGGCTTCCTAACACCTCCTACTGAATTCGACAGGGCGCGTGTTGTCAGACTGATATTTTGGTGTGATTCAGAACATTCCCCTATAGGGGTTCATCCACTGCACAGGCCTGCTGATTAAAATTCCTCCCAGACCCAAATATTCCTTCTAATTTAGATAATAAAATATGCAGGAGTCTCCCAGACACCCCTACTAAGTACTATACAGCCAGAATAAACTGCAGCATCTCCTACAACAGGAATGTTTGCCTACATAATTATTCTAATAGGACATTTGAATGAAAACATCATTGATTAACCCTAGTATGCAAACATTATACACAGCAAAGGACATTATTAAAATGAAATTAAGAATTGTGTCAAAGTTATAAAGCACTAATAAAAAAAACATGATGGTCAATTAAGGTAATATAACATATGAAAACAATACTGTATCCATCCATCTTCTGACCCTGGTCAGGAACAAATACAACTTAAAAAATATACACTTGCTTGATGATATTTAAATTTGATGTAGTTATATTTTAAAATACAAAGGATTCACTTGTACTGAAAGTATGAGTTGCTGAGTTCTTAAAGCAATATAAAGTTTAGGGTTGTGTGTGTGCTGGTGAGACACGGAAACCATGAGTAAGAGGAAGAATCTGAGCACAGGCTAATGGGTTTGTTCCACCTGCAGCAATTAAGCAATACTTTTCAGGGGACAACTAATCTAGCTGCTGTAATAATAATAATAATAATTATTATTATTATTATTATTATTATTATCATCATTATTATCATCATCCTTAAAGTCCTGCTCTATTCACTCACGAAGCCAAGACCATCCCTTGAATTTAGATCCACCAAGAGGCTGTGATGGTTCACCTGATGGATAAAACCCTCCGCAGTATATGGCCAGTGCCAAGGAGGACGGCATACTTGATATTACGAGGGATTTTTTAATTATTATTACTATTGTTGCTGTTGTTGCATTTGTTTTGAATTTTATTTGATTTTAGTATTATAATATAGGACAAATATTAAATTCTTGTTTTATGTTACATTTAGAAATTTGTTCGGAAATTACGTTTAGTAATATTAGTACCCTGTCCGGTATTTTCCTTTTATTGGAATTAGAATGGAGCGCCATTAGAATGGCCGGATTGACGTTTACGATGCTATAATTATTATAGTTACTGTAAAGGGCCACGTTGTGTTTATTTTACAGTACAATCGCAGTTCCTTTGCCATTACAATAGCTAATATAAAAGCCACGAATCGGCAGTTTCTTTTTTTCTTTCCTTGATAACAATCATGTTTTTGCCTTTCTCTTTATTACAGATTGATCTTGACTTCACATATTTCATATTTCCTTTAAACATCAATGCATTCGTGTGAAAAATAGATCTTATTCGCCAGGAGAAAAAAAGACATTTCATTTAAATATATCTTGAAATTCGCACTGAAATAACGTTGAAAAAAATCTGTATTATAATATTTACCCAAAACAGTAACGTGAAAATATTTGAAAATTAAACGAAAGATTATTTAGAATAATAACACGTTAAGTCGTTTTATGCAGTGACAGTACACGAACCGGATTTAGTGGAATGGCGTCGTTAAAAGGTGAAAAGATTAGGCTACTGAACGTATGGAATTCAAACAGCAAAAATTACGACTTACTATGTCAGAATGGGTGACGGTAATTGATATAGGTGTTGATTAATATGCCAAATACGAAACTACTACAAATAATAATACTGACAATAATGAAAGCAACACAAATAAAAATTATTTCTCATACATTGCTATATACATAGCAATGCGTTTTATTTTTGTTTATATAATGTTAGCCTTAAATAAACTGCAATTATACAATTATTAAGTAAATAAATTAACACTAGTTTACTCTACTTTAACCACCTTATTAGTTTTGGTAAATCGTATGCTGTTAGGGAAACCGCCCCCACGGTAATTCCTTGCTTAAACACGAAAGGCCAGAGCTGAAAGACAACGACATAAATATGAGAGTAAGCACACAAACTTTAAAGAAATGGACACGGTGGTGAAATTAGATATGATTAACCCAGTGCTGGGCCGTAGCAAGCGTTTTGACATGTCGTGTCGGATTGTTTAAGTAAAGATCACTCAACATTCATGGATGTTTAATAAGTAATCACTGTGGTTTCCTATTTAACCAGAAATATCTTCATTTTGAAATGGTCCTGTACTTTATCTACATGCGAGTAAAACATTATCATATTTCACACTAAACAAAGTTAGTGTGAAATTTGGACCCAGGAAGAATTTAACACAATCTCCAATAGTAATAACTGATGTCGTGAAATATCAAATTGCCTCAACACTATAAACAGCATCGATAAAACAAGAATAGGATGCATATGAATTTAAATTTAGAAAAAATATTTCAAAGCTATTATTTAATTTTTCCCTGTTATTCGCTGTTTTCATCATATTTAAAACTGCATTTACTCCCATAGGTATGTAAAAAATACAACATAAATGAAAAATGTTACAATCTAAACTGCATAGTGAATTGCAAAGTCAATTTTCCTCAGCTTGTAGCAGCCACGCAGAAGATATAATACATGTGTGTAATTTGTAATTCCTTTATATTATTACAGTATCTTCGATACTCTCCTGCAAGTGAAATTACGCAGCGTGAAAACGACAACAGGCCCCAGTTCAGCGATTTCTAACTGCTCCTTATTCTTTCATTCTCCTGAATTTCGTGTTAAATAGATTACATTTGTTAATTCGTGTCCATTTCAGAAATAAGAAGAGATATTTTATGCGTTCAGTGTCAATGCAACAAAGACACACACCCACAAACACCCACCCATACACACAAAATCAACTTTATCCGCAGAACCATATCTGCAAAAACAGATCGCCAGACCTGGTTAGATGACTGATTCTGCCACATTGTCATTTGCGATAATTCTCATTTCGCGTTTTCATCCGATAATACTCTGGAATGAGTAACACATGACTGAGACGGTTCAGGTGTGGTATAGGCTACTTACCCTGGAACCTATGTCCAAGATATCGGTTTCGGAGAACCCAGGGGTAGAAGTTCAGACTTTCTCTCTGGTGCGGGTTGAAGAACGGCTGAGAAGGCAATTGTAGAGGGTGCAGAGACAGAGTCGAGTTGCTGGAGTGCGTGCCCGGGTCTGGAAACATCATATCTGGACTGCTGTACAAGCTCCTGCCGGAGTTCTGGAAGCAACTCCCAAAGGGAGGAGGATGTATGGACTCCGTAAATCTCAACGCCGTGGGTCTAACAGGTTCGTCCACAGAAGCCGAGGAATTCGCCTCTTTGCCAACGAGGGATTCGATGGTGAAGCATTTCTTACTGTGCTGATACATGATATTCAAAGTCCTTTGATGAAATACGTCTTAATATAAGCCGCGTTAACAACAAAAAGAATGACAAAGTTAGTTCAGGTAAAGCTTGGAGGATATTGATGTTAGTCCGGTGTTTCAGCAAGCTGGGCTGTTAAAATCCACAGTGGGGTAGTCTAGCATTAGTCCCCAAGCGATCCATAACTTACTGCGGCTCCTTAGGTCTGGATATTGGTGGAAGAAAAACTAGCTAATGCAAAACATCGATTAGACTTTTTCTGCAGCCTACTACCACAATCTATCAGAATTTAGTTAAATCGCACAAACAACCGGCCAAAAACCTAAAACAAAACAAAAACGCGTTTAAAATAGACACAAGTTGCTGCTATTGGTAAGAAACTGAAAACAAGTAAACCTTCAACGACACCCGGCCGTGATTGGTAGATTCGCAGTTTTGTATTATGCTAGGAGGACGCTGGCTTGGCTTCACATCTTGCGAGTAACATTTTTGGACGCCAATAAGACCGAGGATCTGCGAGCTTTTGATAAAAGACCTGTCACTCACTAAGCTCAGTACCTGCATTCGGTTCTCTGTTGACAGAGGTGTGGTGAGCATGCGCAAATTCATTTATACCGTGCGAACTACGAGCACCTTGCCTCAGTATTATACGGTAGAGATGTATTGTACTCCGTGGTAATTACGTCAATTAGGACTCATACGTACATGCAAAAAACAAAACGTGAAATAGATTATGCATTTAGCCAATGTCAAATATTAATACGTTTAATGACATGCAATGATAACAGGCAACATTACAAATATAAATATGCAAAATTATGTACAGTTTTATGCACATATTTAATGTACATACCGTTTTATGTACAGTTTTTTATATAATAATAATAATAAATAAGGGTCGTTTTTTGAGGAATTCATAAAATGGCAACTGGCATAGAACTAATTTATTTTTGTATTTAATTATAAATTCCATTAGGATAAGGCACAAATAAGACCAAGCATTGTGTTATGCTTCAGCACCATTATAAATCAATTTAAATTGCATTTGTATATATTACTAACACTAAAGTTATGTGTACAGTATAAAGGTAAAACAGTAGTCATCTTCAAAGGTGTGCCAGATTAAATTTCTACATACGTAGCTAAATAGCATATTTACTTCCCCAAACAATCAAAATAATACAGAACCGCAGATTCACAGCGCCCCCTGTGGCCATCTCCAGCAATTTTGATACAAAAAAACCTAATAACCGAAAATCTATGATGACAAAGAGATCAGTCAGGCTGTGGAAACACTAGGTCTAATGTGGCTTGTACCTGAGATCAAGTATGTGGCTGCACAGAGGTCCAATAGAGAAGCACCAAGGCCCCGTCCACAGATGGGCTGTTACCTGAGATTTCTACTGCTCTTGTAGAACTGTGTGTGAGAACCTCAGAGACAGATATGACCTTCAGTGACAGTTGGGCACAGAAATCCTTTCCTCAAAGAGTGAAGTGTGTGTTTTAACAAATGTGATTTTTTCTTTTTGCATACAATAGAAAAATAAACTACAGTAGCATCCTCAAGTCGGCCTCTTGTTGTTTGCCATCTGCTGGAGGAGCAGATTACCTCTTCACTAACTGTCTATATGGAGTAAAAACACAAAACAGTTCTCTTTAAACAAACAAGCATTCTTCAGTGCTACTGTGAAGCTGGAGGTGTGTATTGGGGGGGTAGATGCATGCTGATTTGATTGAGATCAAAGAGAAACACCGTGCCCGTGAGTTCCTGCTTCCATTGACTCCCTCCTTTGTCAGTTACAATCTCAGATTTTGAAACTGGGATGGAAGGGGGTTGTGGGGGGAGGGGGGGTTGGATTTGAGCAGATCAGAGTCTCAGACACCCCAGGACAGGCACTCCTTTCACATGAATTAATCGTGGCTCTGGGCTACCAGAAAAGCCCCCCTTTGCCCAAGTCCATTCAGGACCCACTCTGCAGAAGCCCATGTGAATGACATCGACCAGAGATCCTTTAGGGTCCCACAGTGGCCTAGTCCCCACCCCTCCTGTCCCCGCTGCCCAATCCCGTGGCACATAATTAATAGCTTTCACTTCAGCTTTTTGCCCCTTTGCTTTTGATTCAAATGACCATTAACGTCTATTAATTTTGCCTCTGGCAATTAATTATAGATTGTGTGGCGCTGAAAGGAGGCATTAATCAGTTGGAGGTTTTGTAGGCACTTGAGGTGTGAAGCCGAGTTAAAAAGTGATTATTGTTCCCCTGCCTGGAACCAGCTAACTGATGTTAAGTCCTCTTACAAAGGGAAAAGCTTAATCAACTAGTGTTGGCTATTTTACTGGTCATAAAAAGGCATAGACAAAGAGATTAGAAGCAAAGCGTTGTCATCCATTCTCACACACATTAGGGCACGGGAAATGTGCGCAGTGCAGAACTCTACTTAAAGCTGGACGTCCTGCAGAGACCAGCACCATTATTGAATTTTCCCCGATGCCCAAAGCCGCGGAAAAGACCCGGAGCACTCAAAATGAGCAAAATTGAACTTTGGTAGAATAGTCCAGACAAAAGGAGATTTCCCCTTAAAAAGGCAAAATGTGTGACCCATGGTCTTTGGCTAAACGTTCCACAAAAACTGGTCGCGCAATAAAACCATGCATTTATGTGATAATGATGAAGATCTCCTTTATCTTGTGTGTCAAATGGCTGCTGAACGCGTTAAATTAGGTAGGTCACTTTTTTTTTTGCATTATGGGCAGTTATACAGTACATGAAAGCTTGAAAATGGAACAGGTCAAAAACAGGCAAGATATATTAACGCAAAACTATTCAAATGTGGCTACGCAAACTCCCAAGCGACACAGAACAAGAATTTATTTATTCACACTGTGGTGCATTGAGATACTTCTACGAAGTAAGAAGGTAAGAAGAAAAATAATGTCAACCTTAAAATCATTTTTACCAAGGACTAATCTTGTTATCAACTGTATACAATCAAATAAAATCTGAATATTTTCATACGAACAATGCCCTCTAGTGGAACCTGCCACTACATAATTAGACAGGGTTATTGGAACCATTGAGCCGCTGTAACTGACTTATCAGCGAGATCACGTGTGTCCATCTGTTAACGAAGATTTGCATTTCCACTTCATCCTATGATCAGTCTTCCTAGATTTATACATTTCTTAAGCATTAACCAGAGCAGCAAAACAATAATTGAACATGCACCTGCATTATATTTATTAAGAGTGCAATAAACAATTATTTAAAAATTGGCAGTCATTATTATCATTAGGTAGTTTGTATCTTCGATTCCATATTAGACACGGTGCGTATTCTCTCAGAACAATAACAACGCAATATGTAGTGAATACTGACCTCTTAATTTAATGCGGGGAAACTAATTAAAAGCGCTTCAGCATTTTTATTAAAATAAATAAATAAAACAAGAATATAGTGATTTAACTGTCATTAAAAGGACAAAAATCTATTGATCCGTTATCTTAAAAACGAAGTTCTAACTAAACTGATTCAAAGTAGTTAATTGTATTCTTAAGTACGAAAGCACCAATAATTATTTAGCTGTAGCTAAAACTGAATTTTAGGACCTATTAGGCCTACATTAGAGGGTTTACAGAACGATCAACTCCAACAAGATCAGCTATGGGCACTTAAATTTGCATCGTGATATTAACATACATGTTTTTAAATTAAAAAATATTTTAATTTCAGCAAAAAACACTATTGCATTAATCGTGTCAATGTTTAAACGTTTAATTGCCTAAGTATATTGTAGGTTATTTGTCTTTGGACATCTTAAAATTTAGATTTTTTTCAAATTTATTTTTATTTTTAATTTCACAGCATGCCCTCTTTAGTGTACGACGGGAATAAAAACGTTTCCTAACATCATTGAAAAAATAAATGCATAAACAAAATGTCCACTACAATGGACATAAATGAATGGGTGGGGTCTCAGGAGGGTATATGGCCTGCAAGGAATCAGTGTAGCGGTAGGTTCTGAAAATGTCGTAGTATAATTCATGCTCCAAATCATTCCGAATTTTCAGGTATGGTGCTAAACGTCTTGCATCTACACAACATTTTCCTTTTCTTGTCTCCCGCTCATACCTGTCAATTAGTCGAGAGAATGTCAGCAATACCGAAGCCGTAGGTTGGCTTTTTGCCGTCACACACCTGCATTGCTGGGAATTCAATATCGTGTTAAGTGAGGTTCGCGATCGCTTCGGGCAAGTTCCCCACTTGAGGCTGCTCGCTGAGACCGGGCCCGAAAGTGGTCCTCACGCCCAGATGTAGGGAGATGATCAAGGTTGTCTCTTCCCTATCCTAAAAGGAACAGTGGGGAAAATATGTGCTACTCAACATTTCTCCTGTCTCCTGACACACCGCAGAGATACGAGACTCAGTCAAGCAAGGTTTTCTCTGACCTTTCACAGAAATGACCTCTATTGTGGGTAAAATACTTAGTTTCATTATGGGGGGAGAAAAACATACTCAGAACGTAACACTCAACACTTTGGTCCTTCCGAGGCAATTTAGTAATAGCAAAGTGGGTGTCAAAGTAGCAAGTCGTAATTCTTTTCGGAGGTGTCACGTTTTGAAATTTGTCACAGTAAATTCGAATTAAATAAATAAATCTGCTGCGATGGGCTGGCCCCCCATCCAGGGTTGTTCCCTGCCTCGTGCCCGTTGCTTCCGGGATAGGCTCCGGACCCCCCGCGACCCAGTAAGGATAAGCGGTTTGGATAATGGATGGATAAATAAATCTGCATACTTGTTATACAGTTCTTAATGATGTTCCGAAAAAAATAAAATGATCAAGTTTATGTTGTGTATTCGCGCGAAATTATTGCATGCAGATGAAAAGTTATTTATTAAATTACATTTTTAATAATGGGATATAATATATGTATAGGCCTAATATGACGGTACACACTGGTACATGTGGGATACCCAGTATATATACATACTGTGTGTGTGTGTGTATATAGAGACACACACACACAGAAATTACCAGGTGACATGAAACAATCGAGTCACCCGGATCAGGCTGTAGTACCATGTCGTATACTGTTCATTGGGACCCATTGCTACATTTAGCTCCCTGTAATTTTCGTCTAACGTGAAAAAACATTCATTTGTATAATACAATTTTAAATTGAAAAACAAATATTTTGTTGCTGATGTATATAAGAGATGTAATATTTTAAAGTATTGTTCGAGCGACGAAAGAAAACCCATTTCAATCGAGTACGTTGCCAAGTAAGGATATATTTTCAGATCATTGTTGTTTATTTAAATTCTGAAAAAATCGTCGTTAGTGTTCAATGTGAATGTGTTTTAACACATTACAGTATAAAACGGCGCGTTGCCAAATGCATTTTTAACAAATATATTGTAATGTTCAGGCCTTCTAAACAGCTAGAAGGCGGGATATAGGCCTATTCAGAAGCCCTTGGCGTCCTAAACGTCCAAACATATTTACACAGACCGCGTAGTTATTTCTAAGCAGATTTTAAAATCTATTTTTGTCCAAGTACTTGGCTTGCAGTTTTCTAAATCATACAGTTTAATCGCGACAGTTTAACGACCCCTCCATATTGTCCGTGATATACGCCATGATTGCGTGACTCACATATTTGTTTACGGTCATTTGTACTAATAAATATCCATCCATGAAATATACTGACTTGCCGGTAAGTTTTAACTAGAAATTAATAAGAAAAAAATACTAATGGAATCACCGACACTTTCAACTAAAAAGGAAAATACATAACAGAAAAAATACGTGTAAAGTAAGGAAGCCACGGATTGCATGGGATACTCAGTTATCGATTATAAACGACAGAATGCCAAAGGAAAATTAGTCACGGGTTATCTACAGTAAATATCAATCTCTGTGGGTACATATCACACGAGTTAAATCTGAATAAGCCTACCAGTAATCGGCTTGTCCTGAACCATGTCAGTTCACAGTAATCGACTTCATGTTTTCGTATTCCATGTCATATATTTGGTGCTTTATCAAATATTCGATTAGTTGAACGATTAGTCTCGCAATGAAGGTGATCATTGTAATGTCAGTATTTGATAGCTATACTTCCCTGTAGAACGGCAGGGAAATTACATATAGGAAACAGCAGGAGCAATATTAATTATTAAAATAGGCTTAAGTATTGTAATTAATATGCTGTAAGAATATATACAATGTACTTATATATATATATATTATATATAATGTGTATAGTTATACACATTAAATAAAAATACTGAAAAACATTCAAATGTGCAATAGCGCACTAACACTAATTTTCTCTCTCTATATATATATATATATAGAGAGAGAGAGAAAAAAAAAATAGTGTGTATAACTTATTCAGCATATTTCAGTCACATAATATGCTTCAAATCAAATCCTGTGTTTGAGATTATGGAATGATATACTAATGGTTATATACTGTAAACGGTACGTTTTGCAACATATTTAGCATAAGATAAAAACAGATGTATGTATCTTTTTGCCACATCCGCAGCAGTTGCGTTTGGAAAAAATAATATATCGTATTCCGATATCCAATTCATTTATAAAATCAAACACGAGAAATACAAAACAGATTTATTACAGAAGCATTTTATTGAAGATGAAAACATACTCGTATCGCTCCACATAGTGGAGTTACATCAAATTAGCTGGTTTACAGTATAACACAACTTTCTTGCTTAACAAGAATACTGAAGTACTCGTAAAACCGCGCATAGCATTACGGCATCTTATCTCTGAATTTTCGCTACGGAGACCAGGAGCCGCTGTCTCGTTCAGATGCGCCCTGTTTGGTGTCGCTGGTCTCCGGGGAGCCGGCGGTCTTGTCGTCGTCCTCCTGGGTCTTTCTCCACCTCGTCCTCCGGTTTTGAAACCACACTTTCACCTGCGTCTCAGAGAGTTGCAATGCGGACGCCAGCAGCACCTTCTCCGTTCCTGTCATGTAGCGCTGCTTGCTGAAAACTTCTTCCAGCTTCTTCAGCTGCTCGTCCGTGAATATGGTCCGGATCCGCCTACAGGTTCTCCGCACGTAATTCCTCCTAGATATTAATTTCCCGCAGGAAGCAGCGTATCCTACAAGATGGCAAAAAGCAGATGGTATTATCGTAACGATCCCACCTCATAATATTTGCATTGACAAGTTTGTTAGGAGCTTCTCTTACCGTTGTTATAATGCACGTCGCTGTTCTCGTCCTGTGGCTGGTAACTCATGTAAAAATGCGGATAAGGCGTGTTGGTAGTCGAGTAACCAGCTGGAGGCCACATTGGCAAGGCGGTTGCTGCTGTGTGCATCGGCGCCCACTGCGTCCCCATGCTCCGCTGGGTGGGTTCCGGGCTACCACGGGAGAGGATCGCCTCGATGCTGAATGAGCTTTTCCTGACCCCGCTCGTCCCCTGGCCTTTGCTGCTCATCGCGCTGTAGGCTGACCAGCTGAATTGCGCAGTATCCATTCCCGATCGCTGTAATTTCTCCCCCGTCAACCGCAATTCGTCCTAGCTCCTGTGAGGGTTTCTGAGTGTCGCAGGCTCTAGTGACTAGGGATTTATACCCCGCTTCACCGGATTGGGTGAAGTGTGCCCCGGGGTGTTGACACAATGAAGGCGAGAATTCCCTTTGAAGAGATTAGAGTTAAATGTAGCTTGATGAGGGTCCCGGTTAAGGTTAGAGGCTGCTAATGGATCAACTACGACCCGATAAATTCCCAATAATGGCTTCTGAGGTTTTACTGCCCGTGAGCAGACGAAGTGACAAATATCCTCAATCAATTTAAGTGCAAAACCATAATCGGCCACAAAAGGGTTTTCTCCGAACTATTATATTTCGCATAATACGAGCAATCAAATCAAAATTACCGGGCAGTTTCGACGAACGCCCATAATTAAAATTCACGTTTTTGCTTGCATCGGAATGCTTTATCTTTGGCCAAACAAGCTTTTAAAGTATCAAATGGGCTACTCCCATTACGGTTGATATTGCTACTTAGCCGCTTAAAATGAAATACAATATATCAATGGAAAGAAACATTCAAGTACAACCGTTTGGAAAGTACACATAGTGGTAAATTATGTAGGCCTATATCAGTGTTATTGGACATTATATGATATTCACAATACTTTATCGCATTTGATTTATATAATATTCCATATGAAATCGAAACGAAATTTCGGTGGCATGTAATTGTCGTATGTGATTACTGATAGATAACAAAGTTTATGATTCTTTTAATTTTATTTAGGAATGGCTACAAATCTGAAGATAGTCAAAGCTATTGTTGACATTTTCCACCTGGCCCTTGCCACGAAAGAGGTAATAACGTGTGTAAGCATTACTGACCTTATTACGATTTTTCACGATTTATTACTACGGGAGTCTTTACTAGACTGGGATTGGGTCAGATGCTAATTTGTTTAATCAGCCAAAGCCCTTACGCGAGGCTTACTACGATTGTCTTGGCAGGAAAACAGTCCATTACGGGTTATTTTTCACCACGACTCAAAACAAGTAATTTCGTGGCCAAGCACCGCTGCAATCGATTTCAAACGAATTGTAGGCTACATGGAAATAAAGCAACAAAAGAAATAGAGAACTCGATAGGAAACGTACGCAGCTAATAGCTTTGCAAATCTTTAACGTTCCCGTGCACTGCAGGTGTTTAAAATTTGTTTATTTATACGTATAAAAAATCAATGCAACTTACTAATTAAAATATAGAAAATAATTATACATTTAGCCTAATTTTAGATCCAACGAATAATTGGTGTAACTTCTAGTATTGGTAACTCACGCGGTTAAGAACGCCACAAATACAGAGGCCAGACTGCATTCCGGGTTCAAAGGCTGTTAAAAGCTCCAATTCACGACTTATTCCGAGGTACTGTTAAGATTTAAGTCACACTTGAAAGAATAGGATACGTGATTATTTTAAGCACCTGTAGTTTTGCACATTTAACATATGAAAGCCCTTTAATAGTGACGGGTGTCAAACTATAAAGTTTCACAGTTGTGGGTTCTACATAAAAACACACGAAATGAGCCTTATATCGATGTTGCATGGGTACAGTAGACATGAGCAGCTACTCATACATATAGTAAATATATATGCGAAAACTACTGGGACACTGTAGCATAATTGTTTGCCCGTAAGTATCATTTTCAATACTTCAATTAATTAAAATAATACGGTTAAGAACAACTACCCGGAGATTGCGGTATTGCGCCATCTAGCGGTGACACGTCAGTAAATCACGCTGCACTTAAAGTCACATGATGTCTTCCAACAAAAGCGAAATATAAAAAGGCGCTAATTACTTTATGAATCATTTGTGTATGTGTGTGTATGTATGTATATATATATATATATATATATATATACACACACACACACACACATTTCCACTTATAAGTGATTCATAATGTAATACAATTATAGTAGTGATCGTGTAACTATATAGAATTTTTACATTAACCCTAAGGTCATTTTTAATCTCTTTCTCTCAAGAGTAATATCTTACTAAAAATTTGTCACCTCAATGGAAACTGGGGCTCGAATTTCCGCCCCGGTTCTAATATGTCGGGAGTTTGCACGTTCTCCCCATGTCTACGTAGGTTTATCAATTACAGAGTCCAAAAACATATGTTGGGGTGAAATTTTGTGTGTGTAAATTATGGCTTAGCCCTGTCCTGTTTTGCAGTTGTTGTTTCCGGAATAGGCTCTGCACCCACACAGGTACAGAAAAAAAAAGATAGAATGAATGTTGTGGGGGGTCTTCAGACAATACCTGTGCAATAAAAACAAATAAAAGCAGACAGGCGCCACCTGTAGGTCTCTGCATTTTGCCAGTTGCCAGCAGTGAGATATATTATTCTAACTGAAAGGAACTACCAATGAAGACAAACATATTTTTGTTAAAAAATGTTTAATACAACACAGGAAGACGGCAGACCATGCACGACCAGACCTTTAGCTTTGTATAAATAGTGTGCAAATAGAGCAGTGGAAACACTGAACTGTCTTAAATGAATTGATACCTCCTGATGTCTATGGGGGTACCAGAAAAAAATATATACTATAACAGTCAATGAACCCATGTGAACCTGAGAGGCAGGGCGGAGCACATGGTGTTCTGAGCACCTCGAGCTCTGCGGCGCCCTCTACAGCTCGCATCAGTTCTGCAACGTTGTTGCACCTCTCAACTGCCATCATTCAGAAAGGAGACGAGGATGTGATGGTGCACTGGCGTACCAGGCTGAAACAGAGACGTACCTGTGCCACGCCCACCAAGTATGTGCAGCTTCACTATCTAAGGCTACTAAATAAAATTAAAGTCAAACAAAAAACAAAAACAATACTGTATGGCTACTAGGTCATCATCTCTGGCCATGTCAGCTCAGGAAATCCCCCGATTTCAGCCGTCAAGTCCCACTCCCTGTAAATCAGTGTGTAACTTGTATTGCAGTTTGTCCACAGTAAAGGGTTGTAATTCACATTGGGAATCCCCCCAGTCTCTGTGGCACAATGCCTTCCTGATGCCACTTGCCCAAGACCCCAGGTCGGATGATACCATCATCTTCACCCACCCCAAATGGGTGACCGGCACATGGAATCACAACAGTTACGTGTGTGTGTGTGTGGGGGGGGGGGGGGTGGAATTAGTTGAGCAGACACCAGGGGGTTTGATTCTGGTCACACTCCAGTTCAACATTAATCACTGTGCAGGGGGCGCCGCTGACGGCCAGTTCCTGCTTGGACTCCACCTTGTACTGCAGATTGGTGAGCCCGCCCTCTGGGTCCACTTTGAACTGCTCCTGTTTGCATGGGAACACAGCAGTCATTAAGGAACTTTACATATTAAGAGTCCAACCAATGAATTTGTCCCTAATTCATAACTTTTGGAAGCAAGTAACCGTCAGAAGAAGGCAACTAAAATGAAGCAGTGGAAGTATGGCAGTAAAGGATCAGGTGACACGAGGCAGATTGCTTGAGTAGTAAAGGAATATTCAAAGTTCAGAAAACAGTCGTTTTTCAGACCTTTCGCAAACATGCAGTAGCTAAAACTTCAACCTGTGAAACTACCATGCAGGCATTGACTGCGATTTACCTGCTTCTGTGCTGCGATCCTCTTCTGGTCCCTCTTTCTCCAACCTGGGTCATGGATGTGTCGAAAGGTTTTGTAGCCAGTATTTATGCCAGTGGGCCGGAAAAGCTGGACATGGGGAAAACATATGACATGCGACAAATTTAGAGACAGGACTATTTGTCCAGGGAAAAGCAGCCAAGCTGCAGAATACTTAAGTTCCCCCCTCTGTATCGACCAGTGTTCACAGTCTGTGATGTATATGTATGTATATGATGCTGATGTTTCCAAACACACCCGGTCAATTCAGAAAACTGTTACATTTGTGCGTGCCGTTACTACGTGAGTGATGTTGCTGCCGAGTCATGTCTCCCCACACAGTTGATGTCAATCTGGAGGATTAAAAATTGTCCACCAGGAGGCAGTGCGAGAAATAATTTTGGTTGGCTAAATAGTTTCTGGTCTTACTTGTTCGTATGAGTTTGCCACAAGCTATTAAAGATGAACACTGGAAGAAGACTAGGAAAGCACCATACAGTACATGCATATTACACAGACACTCCTCTATTTACAAATTAGTTACGTTCTGAACGGCTGTTTGTAACTTGAAATGTTCATACATCATTATTCAACAACATTTTAAGGGTATACGCAAGTACAAAGAACTAGTATGCTGGGATTATGCATGCTATGCTTACAGTCCTCTTCGTTCATATGTTTGAAAGTTTGTAAGTTATATATGAAAAAACGCAAGTTATATATAATATATTTCATATAAAAATATCTGAAAGTTTGTAGAGGAGTGTCTATACTTTGTATATATGACACTGGTTGCACAAAAATTGTGTGGAATGAATGAAAGCAGGAAAAGCTGGTGGCCATGATGCATATGGAAATAGATTGTGAGCACTGAGTATAAACTGGCCCATAGGGAGCATTGTCAGGTCATAAAATCGCACAAGGAAGCAACCTCAGGTTTCTGTACCTCTAATCCAGCTGTTTTCAGCCTCCTGTAGAATTCGTCATCTTCTCGACCCCATCCCCAAAACCGATTGGACATCCCATTGCACTGGAACATCAGGGAGAAACATGACATCAGAGGATCAGCTTCTAGCAGGATGCAATTAATATGTCAAACTCCTGTCTGACTTTCTTTACGGTCATTTCACAGTATCACACCAAGCAACTGAGGGTCCTGGTCAAACACAAAGACCAAAGCATGACTCTTGACCATGAATGTGGTGTGACATCAGTGCCTCAAACATCTCACCAGTCAGCCTGGGCCTCCTGTCCATCTCAGAAGAACACAAACATCCACAAGCATTTACGTCAATGGCTCAAGGTCCTGGGTCTGGTGGTCCCAGCGTATGCCGCCTTTTGACTTGGCAAACACTTAAGCACGATAGGACTAATTATCTTGCTAATTAAATCACTCCTCTCATTAGGTGATTACAGAGAGCTAGAAACCTGGCAGGCCTCTTACAAAGCATGCTTAGATGGTGCAAGGGGGCGGGCTAACCTTCTGATAATGCTGTTTGGTCAGCAGCAGTATTCCACCCACGTAGGTCTTGTAGTGGTACAGGGGGTGCAGCTCGGGTGAGGCGACGTGGAAGGGCCCCTCCTCCGGGAAGCCATAGTCCAGAGCTTCGTTCTGAGGCAGCAGGTCCACATCGTGCATGGCAACGTAGTCGGTGTCATTGCCACTCTCCAGGAAGCCAACGTTGATCAGGGAGGCCCTGTTAAACCTACATTGGAAAATGATGGATGTGACAAAGTGGCAAATATTCTGGGGCGTGTTTCCAAATAAGAATCATTGTTAACAATAACGAACAATGCAGTGGTACCTCGGTTCTCGAACTTAATCCGTTCCGGACTCAGGATCGAATCCTAAAAAGTTCGAGTTCTGATCTAATTTTCCCCATAAGAAATAATGGAAAACCAATTAATTGGTTACCGGCCCTCCAAAATTACACCTAAATGTTTTTTTAAGCATTTAAACAGAAAATGAACAGGATAAAACAAGAAGAGCATTTTTTTCTTAATGGCTTCCTTAAACGATAAAGATCTTACCCCAACATTATCCCTGTCCTGCCCCGATCGTCCGCTCCTTCCGTGTCCCACGCCCCCTTATTAACCTCATGTGGGATCCCCATGTGATCAGCTGTTTCTGGTTGTTGTCATTAGTCCTCTGTGTTAAGTCCGCGTTTCAGTATTTTTCCCCAGTCCGATCATTGGGTGCGTTTTACATGCTTATAGTGCCGGCTTAAAGCAACGCATTATGATCCTGACGCAATGCATTACAGTTAGATGCATTGCAACCTCTCACCCGGCTGCACAAACTGGAACCGCCTCTGTGACGACACGCCTTTGCCCTTATTGGCTGAAGAGTTTAGTTACACGCATGACGTTTGTATCCCAGGAAGTTCCCATGTGTAATCTGCTATTTCTCCGGAATATCTCAAACCAGTGAGAACGGGTTTTCAGTTAATTTACCTGGTAAAGTAAAGTTTAAATAAATGACATAAATGCTCCAATAGTACACGTAAGTTAATGGTTTATTTATTGTTAGTTACTGCAATGTTGCGCTGCTTTACTTGTTTCAACATTCAGTCTGTGAAGAAGGCATTCAAGTAAGAATTGCATTGTAGTATGGCGCGTACAATTTATATCAGCATTCACGGTCCGACTTCTGATATTCAGATCGAGTTCTAGGTCAAACTGGTTTGTTCGACTTTCAAGAAATTTGAGTTCTGGTGAGTCTGAGAACCGAGGTACCACTGTATAAAGAATGTCATAGGTAAAGAATGAGTAAGATTTGCAACGGACTTTGTGATTCCAGATTTAACAAATAAACTGACGGTTTTTGTTGGCTCCTCCGCAACCTCTGCGTGAAAAAGGCAGAGATCGTCGACGACAGGAACATTAATCCCACATATTTCAATGGTGAAATATATATGACTGTCACATTGGACATATGCAAATGTGAAAAATATAAAAACCAATAAAAACAAAAGCTGTGTTTATAACATACATACCTATTAATCAAAAATATATAAATGATCTGAAAAAGTAATGGTGCTTCCTTTTAATAAATAATAATTTCAAGCAACTTAGAAACAGGAAGTAACAAGTACACACAACAGAAGCATAGTAACATTCAGAGTGAAATCTTAGAGCTCCCAAGGACTGGTGTAGGTACCAGAATCTTCCACGTACCCAAGGCACACTCTGTAGCAGTGTGTGTCCTTTGACATATGGCGTTATACCCTTCTTCAGCCATAGTTTGGGGATTCAACACTGCAATCAGCAGGTACTGGCTAAGTGGAGGCCATGAGTCTTGATAAGGCCTTGTTGATCACCGCCACAGTCTGCAGGAATCCACCAGTGGCACAGAGCTGTCAGAAGCTGCACGATGGCAATGAGGGCATAATGTCCACCTGTTCCTCTTTTCAGTTTACCTGGCACCCGACCAAGGAAGCTCACTTCTTATTTTTCTATTAATGGCTGATCACAGAGATGGTCCAGGGGGTTCTCATCAACCCACAAAACAGCATTTATACCAGCCGCTTGACTGTTTGGATAGCCCTGTATTTGTGTCTCTGCGCGAATTGTCATAGCTGGCAGTAATGGGTGATTCATCGTAGCACTTTATAGGATGTGACTAAACACATAGCAAGTCTGACTGATTCGCTCGCTATGTACCAGGGCTGTTCAGAATTTATGAATTGTGCCCCATTCCATTCATGAATTTGAAATGAACTGGCCACACCCCACAAGGTGCTGAATTGGAAATTGAACTGTAATGGCAGGAAGAAGAATTAAATCAATTTGAATTCAAGAAATTCAATGCAATCGCACAACACAGGAAAAGGGATCAAAACTAACTTAGTAGCAGTGTGACCACTAGACATCAACTTTCCCAATTGGTTACACCAATACATGATTTGGTCGCACCCTTCTTTTCGGTGCAGCATGGTATTAATCAATTATCTTGCATATGAATAGATGGTAATCTATCCTAATCTGCATACCCTGGTTTTTGTATTGATGAAAGACTGACAATGTGACTGAAGACTTTATAGTGGCCCCTTCACATTCACAAGGGCCCGCAAATCCCCATCAATGTGACATATATAATACACGTACCATCTAAATTATGCCCCGGTATGTCCTATATAACTACTGCACGCACTGTCAGCACTACACTCACTATCAAAAATGCAAAATTAACATCAATGAAGGAGATCACACGACGTGAGTGCACCAAGTTTCCAAGAGAAAGAAGCCAAAACTTCTAGAATGCACTTACATGAACAAATTTTACGCATTACTAATATTTATGTAATACAATGTCGTGAACCAATTCTTTTTCAGTACTGTGTTCGGCTTGCGCGTCACTGGTTTCTGTGATCTTTCGGTCTTCCCTCCAAAAATATCCCCGTTTAATTGTTCACGGCCAACTCGCCAAAGACCAAAACCGCGAATGTCAAATGCGAAGGAGGTGAATTACTGCTCTTGTAAAAATATTTTAATCTGAACATTAGCTTTAAGATCACAGTTTAACTCTCATCATCACCTGTGTGTCTCGGGACCTCTCTCTGGCTCCAGCGCTTCACCCGCCTCCTCATTTATCTTTATAATAATCACCTAGTCTGCTTCCGCTGTTTCGCGCATTTTATCACCATCTGTATATATGTGCAGGTAAAGAGAGACCAATTCAGCAAAAAAAAAGTCACACTGAACCAGGGAAGAAGAAAAAAAGTCACTATTTGTTAACGCATTACTGGTGTTGGAGCAAAACATCCAAACGATTCTCATACACCAAGTTCAATTTAAAGTCGCACTTTCTCAATACGAGGTCGCAGTCTTGAACCCCGAGCAATGCCATTTAATAAAGGGAAAAAAATCATATACTTGCATTCCAGATGGCAGTGAGTGAAGTGTACTTCGTATTTACGTAATTGTACGAAAAAAAATGCGTAGGCCTAATTGTTTTAGCTTACTTTACAAATAGCTATTTGGTTTATGTTGGCCCCTCTAAGTCCTTTTAAATGTGTATATATTTATTATTTTTTGCATACGCATCTTTGTGTGTTTTGTGAGGAATCTGCAGTAGCTTTTCTTATGAGTGTCTCTGGTTTGTCAGATCCTCTGGGTTGTGACAGGGTTGTGCTCTTCCACTGTGGAACACAAAATGACCGCTATTAATCTATAGGTGACACTTCTTTCATTCTGAATAACAGTGACATGCACAGATTATTTGGGCAGGTGCTGGAACAGGGCAGCCTTACCGACTGGGCATTCAGTTTGTTTTGCTTATGTTACCATGCTGTGTATATTAACACGTTATGTGCAGCTCATATTACATATTAAGCTGTAAATTTAGATGTTCTTTTACAGATGCACCCACATTATGTATAATTCTCTTTCCTTATATTCAAATCAAAATTCAGATTCGTAATTCTGTTTTCAACTAATTTTATGAACGAAATTGGAATTTTAAGCAGATCCCCAATTCTATTCAATAGTGCTCAAACTGGCCAGTGTGGTTGTGCAGTAGTTAGTGCTTCTGTCTCAGCGAGAAGGCCCTGGGTTCGATCCCGGGGGTAGGTCCATTCTGTGTGGAGTTCACACACTCTCCCCGTGTTTGTGTGGGTCTCTGCCGGGGGACTCTGGTTTCCTCCCAATACGATGCAGGGAAGGTTGTCTGGCGACTCTGAATTGGCCCTGTGATTGTGGTGTGCCTGCACCTGGCAGTGTGCTGGTGACTGACTGCTCTGGGTTGGTTCCTGCCTGTACCCCTTGTTGCTAGGATAGGCTCCGCAACCCAAATAGTGGTGATTGATCGATGGCGCACAACCCTGTCATGCAGTAACACAGGTGTTAAAATGACAAGCCCTTTTTGTGCTAATCTGTAGCCGTACATTACACTTTTGTATTGCAACATTTAAATATTACTATTATTCATCATCATTGAAAGAGTGTTAGTGTGTTTTGTTACGCATTTCGGGCGACCTCTGTCTCTGTGACAGAATGGGAGGCAAAAATTCAAATTAGGAATAATTTAGAAAACAATGAATGTATTGGAGCACTTGATAGGTGCAATTACAAGCTGCTTTAGTTACAAAGGAATTTGAAAAACACTTGGTAATTAACAACTGATCTAAAGCGCGAGAAACTGTTTAGTGTTAGAGCTTTCCTGAAATGCACTCTTTTTCCTTTATATAAATAATTTTGGGGGGAAAAGTAACACCTTCGGGAACAATCACCTTTTTTCTGGAAAATGTCCAGACAGGTTGAGTTTCAACACAATAACCAAGACCAATATTTAGGAATTGCAAAAAAAAGTAATATGCGAGCTATGACACGAGACTTAATTTCAGTGCATAACTCTGTCTTACTTTCTCAATCAGTATGTCAGACTGCCAGTTTCATACATTCCAAAAGCAACACACCTTAGCGACCACGATACTGTCTTTCCCCCTTGAAACGCTAGCACACATAATGAAGTATGTACTGAGAACTCAGACTCGTTATTGCCAGCATGTACAAGTGTTTGCGATCCAGTGCCATTTAAAAACCCTTATTTCCCATCAGTCTGTTTTTATGTCATCCTTGTTGTTGTGTGATTTTTGGATCTCGTCTTCAGGGAAATCACCCGACGCCTGATAGTCCCAAGCACAGCCAGCCTACTTGCTGCACGTACCAAGCACACACCAGACCACCTGCAGTAACTGAAGCAAAGTGCACAGCAGATACGTCTCCACATGACCAGCCTACAAAGGGAAGCCCATTGCACTCAGGCTGACACATAATTATGCTGATCACATTGCACACGGCCTGCCACCCATCCCTCAAATATCGCGGATCCCTCCTCTGCATGTCAAGCACTTTGTAATTTACAATTCAAGTATGCATACCCAGCCAGTATCATTTACTTTGTGTGTCTCTCTGCTGCATTCTAAAAGCGGGCTTCTGCTACAGACACCACAGCCATGCTCAAAGCAAGAAGACCCCCCGGGTAATTGCTTCCGCTCTCCAGTCAGCAAAGTCTACCTCACCTTGGTTGGAGAAAAATTATTCACTTAAATTGTAATTCCTGAACAGTTAAAAATCTATTTTAAACATTAAATGCAAGTAATTTTCTTGCTTTTAATGAGCAAGCATGTGCATATACATTTCCAACACCTACAGCTGTAATGGCACTCATATTCATCATATACCATTTAGTACATCATTTAATAAGACTAAGACTGTCCGTCAGCTCTGTTATAATGAATTCAGCTATATTACTGGAAACACTTCCGAATCAATTGAGATGACACCATCTAAGTGTGTGTACAACCTGAGCTAAGCAGAAAACTTTCAAGTTACTATCCCTGGGGAATTAAAGGCAGTTCTACCAGGAAATTCATACTAGGTTTAACAAAACCATAACTAAGACTATTGGAGTGTTTATCACTACATTATGATTGCTATGTTATATTGTATTTATGTGTATGTATATGTGTGTATATATGTCAACAAACCCACTGCCTTTGATTTATTGTTCCTAACTGTTTTTGTGTTTGCAGTGTTAATATAATAAATAAATTCTGTCCAAGGTTTACGCAAACTTTGTCTTGCAAATCGATCTTCAATTTAACGCAACAATATCAATTCGGGAAATCCCCGAATCGATTCTTAATGTGCGTGCTTTATATAAGAGGATATGAACATTCACCTCTCATCCTGAAGGTGTCACCATCTTATGCTGCCTGTTTTGAACGTTTTGAATTTAGAATTCAATTTAATTATTAAACATGTTTGAAGTTCTTAATAGATTTCACTGTTGCACATTTACAGTCTTATTATTTTTTTTTACAGTAATGTGCATTTTGCAATTTGTTTACATGGTGTACATGGATGCAAATATTTCTAACTTCTTGTTACAGTGTTCATTTAAAATAAAAGTTGTTGGTAACACTTTAGTTGAGGGGGCACAAATAATGTGTAGTACACCCTTACTTAATGTATTAATTAATCAGAAAT
>JABFDZ020000002.1:20484807-20494816 GCA_019775955.2 Pollimyrus isidori
ATAAAATGGCATTCTGTACTTTTTTGAAGTGTGTTTATTATTCGGGAATGTATCTGGCAGTCAGTTTTAATATATCGGGATATATATCGTTATCGCACGTGCTACAAATTATATCGCGATATAAATTTTAGGCCATATCGCCCAGCCCTATCTAATAGTACACGTAAGTTAGTGGTTTATTTATTGTTAGTTACTGTAATGTCACGCTGCTTTATTTGGTTAATTGTCCAGTCTGTGATGAAGGCATTCAAGTAAGAATTGCATTGTAGTATGACTCATTTCCTGGCGCGTACAATTTATATTAGGTCAGTGTTCGCGGTTTGACTTCTGATATTCAGATTGCATTCTAGGTCAAACTGGTTTGTTTGACTTCCAAGAATTTCGAATTCCATTTCAAGAACTGCGGTACCACTGTAGTTGTAAACCAAACACAAGGCCCATCTGTCAACATATCTGAATAAACAAAACCTAAGGCATGCTCATTTGCACACTTATGTTTTGTTTTCAAAACATCATGTGCTAATAAAAAATACCCTAGGGTTAGATATTAGTGAAAAAATCCCTGCATTCAAGATGATAAAACATAAAATCAATATCAGTTCATGCCTGCACACGCATTCCCAGAAATTTCTCCCACTTTCATTTTCAAAAATGCGTGCGAACTCCTCCAGTTGTTCGAAATGGATGCTGTAGTAGTCAACTGAGGCCATCAACTGTGGAGAATATCCGTTTTTACACAGTAATATAAAGCACCGCACCAAACGCTAGTCTTCGCCTTCGCGTATGAATTCCAATCGGGCAATCAAACAAAAATGGACAGTACACATAGGTAGCCTATAAAACCCAGTAAAAATCAGTCCCGTACAGACCATGATCTAATCAGAATCATTTTTTATATCGATTAGTATCTGTGAATCAATTTTTGACAGCCCCGGTGTCTCATTTTCAACTCCAATGTCAGCTATATCTTCCATTTCTAATCTTTCGTGGTACATTTTTAGTGGTGCAGCAGTGAAAAAGGTCACCCCTTAAACACAGTTTCCGGTTGTGCCACTTTCCAAGCGTTGTGCAGTCTATTTGAACCGGTATTGCGGTATAAGAGAAATTCATTTCATAACAATAATAAAATACAGTTTTCTGTATGAAGCGGTATACCACCCAGCACTACACAGGCCCTTGGAATGATCCTACCTTCCCCACCAAATACAGTGCACCTGCTCAGACGACGTTATCATAAATGAGTAAATGAGTTAGCATGTTGGATGTACTTCCAACATGTTTGTTTGACTGTAATGGGCTGGCAAACAAATTTCAATTATAATCAAATTGGGAGTTCTCTACCAATTCCTGCTTCTACGAGGAAGGGATACATCCTGAATGAGACGCAAGTTCGTAATTACATTATGGGCAATTCAGAAATGCTAGATAGTCTAAGTGCAGGTCTTTGCACTTCCCAAAGGTGTCCCACGTGACACGAGGAAACATGTTAATTCAAGACACAAAAAGGGGAGACAGGTTTCAACCGCCAACACTCGAGGTGTGAGCCAACAGTGCTACCTAGTGAGGCACCATACCACACTGACATTTACTACAGATTCTAAGACAATCATTTTCTTAGATAAGAAGTGAATAAGACTTAGAATCTCCATGCCGTCGTTATATATTACTTTGAAAGGCGAAAGGAAATACAGAAACCTCTGGGTTTACCAGAGGTCTGCAGTTACCCAACCTTTTCCACTTAGAGTAAGTTTACTACGAACCTGGAACAGGATACTTTAAAAGTAGTTTCAAAAAGAGCAGAGTGATAGTGAAAGTGGCACAAGTTACCGATAGTGGTCCACCTGGTTGATCACAAAGATCTTGTGCCGTATCTTCTTCTTGTTCAGGTATGAGTGCATATATGGGATGAAGACAAGCAGCTCCTCAAAGCGCTCTCGGAAAGGGACGAGCAGGGCCATCTTGTGAGGACCCCATGATGGGTCATCCACCGTAAGTGCCTGTTTCGCTAGCGGACAGGGTTTCTGGGGCAGGTGGCCATCCTCCACGGAGATCTGACTCATGTCACCGGAACAGCTGAGCTGGAGCCAAAAGAGAGAGCCCAACACCAGCACCATGCACAGACAAAAGAGCTTGAACACGGTGCATTTCTGAGACAGGAACCTAGGAGAAAGGGGGAAAAGTCAATTTAAAAAAACTAAATCTTGTCAATGTTATATTGCCACAGAAGAGACTATTTTAGTGTGCTTCATTGTCTGGCTAGGTCTGGATTTTCCTCATACTGAATCAGTTTACGCAGTACTGTAATGTAGTCGCTGTAGAGCAGAAGAAATCCACCATTAAATCACAGCCACAGGGTAATCTAGCAACCATCGTCCAAATTTGCCATACAGCCAACATTTATTCATGCTTGTAAACAGAGAGATTTAGCATTCACCTGAAGGCTAGCGGGCTCACCGTGAAACACAATACCAAGCATTTACTCTGAGATCAACATGTGAAACCAATGCTAATAGCGACACATTTCTTCATCTTAAAAAATACTAATGTAAAACGTCGACCTGCACCAACTTTACCGTTTCACTTAATTCTGTGTACTTTCATTGAGTGTGGTTTGAGAGGCTATATCATATCAACATAGATGTCAAGCAATCACGCAACTTGTTAATAAGATAAGAAATCACTGGTTAACAAGACAGAGATCCACTTCAAGCACCGGTTCAAAGAAAAGTGCGTTCAAACCATGAAATGCCGAGCAGTCAGTTACTCAGTACTCACAGACTATTTCTGCGAGGAGATGGGCATTTTTGAATGTCGGACCTGAAAGATTGTTCCCATGGACACATACCAGTGTTCAGAAAAATTCTGACTCACCATGAGATAAAAATGTTAGATAAAACTTGTATTATTATATAACAATTGGTCATGTAGATATGTTAACAAAACAGCCAAGTCAGACCCATAGGTAGGTAATATACGGGCCTTTGTTTTCACATAACCTTACTTATAAAATGACAGCTGTTGTCTTGTACCTAATTAACTACTTTGTAACAAGTGAAATAAAAGGAAAAGTGGCACCAAATAAGTCTTAAGTATGACAGAAATTAAACCAGTTTGAACATGGATAAGGCGGGTAAATGTTAATACTGGAAATCCAGGTGTTTTGTCATAAGTACAATCCTATAGATGGCAAATGTTTAACTGACCTCATAATATTACTCACCTTCTGTCTTCCTTGAAATACAAGACCGGTTTTCTTCGGGAAGAATACATCATCTTCCCAGTCAACCTTATGACTTAATTATAATATTTTAAATGTTGAACTACTCACTATTCCCTAAACGTGTTTTTTTTTATGTAACTGTCACAGCGAACTTCTCATTCTCCTCGCCCCTTGATTAAACGCTCGACTTCAGAAATGTCAACATCTTTTTCATGCTGATTTGCTTTGTATATATGTACAAATTTTGACTTTGATGTGTGCTGAATGCCCGTTTTTCGGGATTTCAGCTTGCATTCGATCGACGAGTCGCCGCTGCGCGTCTAGCTACAATAGAACATATCTGACTGACATTGCCAAGCTCCACATATACATTCTGCCACATTTCCTCAATAGACACAAAAGCGTTACTGTGATGCACACGTCCGAGTTTAAGCGACGTCGACCCCATTTACAAGCAGAAAAGCCGGCGAGCACAGGAAGAAGGTTTTTTTCCTTTCATTTTAATGGATAGCGACTCTACACGCTGGCTCCGCGCGTTACGCGATCCGGCTTCCTGGTCTATCATTGAAAAGGGACCCCGGGAAATACGGCATATTCGCATTCGTTCCGATCCCAACATTGCTGCTTTCAATGACAGGCGCTCTGCCAAACTTCTAACGTAGAAAGTCGTTTCGAATGAAGTGTGTGCGTCCGTACGCAACGCTTGTCGCATTTTTCCAAGTTTGGCCGCGATGCCATTTCATTTTTTTTCTAATGTACCGTGCACACTGTTGCCAGACAAACACTTTTTTTCTTAACTGCAGAGAATGTAGCTGTACCATACGGCTAAGTTGTCCATATAAATACAAGGCAATGTGCAAAGGTACAGTTAATCGTTTATAGCCGACAAAGTTTTAAAAAGATATGGTAATAATAATAAGTTTATGAGGTTTGGTTGTAGTGGAAAAGCTTAGCTCTTAGTCGTGTGTAGGAGCAATTGGGTTTCAAAACACGCAACTAGAAGCTGAGTTTATGTGGGCTGCGACTCCTGTTGGTCGTGCGATTAACTAGCAGCTTGTGTCGGCTGCGGGAGCGGAGCTGCGTTTTGTTGTCTGGAGACACATTGTAACAGACAGAAAGCAGAGGCATAAGGCTTGGCTTTGCAGGTAAACGCCCGATTCCGCTCATACATCTCATTTCTGTGGTAATCGGATCGCTCAATCTTTACTTTCCTTGTAAAATAAATTGAAAAGATCACATATCGGCAAATAAGGCCGCAACCCGCCGTGAACCAGGAAGGAAGATCCATTGAGAAAACGCGTTTCTTTTTCATTTACTTAGCTAGCTACTTATTTAGCGAGTGTCCTCATGATTATACGACCGCCTTAATACATGTATGGCACTTAATTTCTATTAAAAACGCAAAACGTCTGTAAATTGAAGAGCTTAATAACGTCCAGCACCTATACACACTGGCAATAAATTGGCTAGCTTAACTTATCTTTTTGTATTTGTGCATATAAGTGCATGTGTATATACACACTTCTCAGATGTGGCAGGGACCTCCGTTAATATACGGGAATGTCTCTTAATAATGCAACGTTGACTTTAATATAAGACTTTACGCATTTGTAAGATATTTTTGCTATTAGTTCGCGCTGGAGGTGCTGAACGACGAGAAACGGACGGTTGCATGTGTTGCGAGCCAAGTAGCTAGTCGGCTAGCGAGCAATACCAACAAAACAAAAGGTCTGACCACCTGCTCTTCGACTACGGCAACTCCGAATGAAAATCAGTTCGGGTCGTCTTGGCCACCAGCCCCCGAAAATGTACCAAAACGTTCACCTGCGTGTGGGGGGTGTAAGGAGAATTTTTTTTGTTCAGAATAATTCAAGGTCTGGAGATAACTGCTGTAGTCAAAGTTAACCCACTCTGCTCTGCAAACATGCAGCGAAGCGTGCAAGAATTGCAATGTGAAGCAGGAAAGGCACTGGCAACTTTGTGTGGTTAATTAGTTTTTTTAATATTATTATAATTTAATTGAAATTTACGCTAAATGCTATAGTGTATTTTTATTTGAGTTACCGTCCAGTCTTGAAAATGTAATGCGTAGTCGTTACAAAATACCGCATATATATTTTTGGTCTATTGCAATATCTTTGATTTTTTAAAATGCAAAACCATTGCTTTTCAAATACATTTCTGCTTGCTCTATATCTTTTAGCAGATTTACACATGTATTGTTAAAAATATTGTTTTAATTTAGAGGTCACTTTAAAACAAAACGCATATTTATTATTTGGAGATATTTTCTCTGCAGAGGTGCAGGGTTTCATTTTATAAATCTTAGATTTTAGCCTGATCTTTCAGCACCAGTTGCCCCTGTTGACCTGTAGCAGTGTTTGTGGCAAATGATAAATGTGTTTACAACACAGTTATTTTACAGTTGTCACAATGAGCTATTTATGTGGATGATTTTTTTTTTGTCCTTTCCCCTCATTCAATTCATGCAGGGATGACGAGTTTAAAGCTGATCACTGCGACGGACATACAGTATTCAGGATCTCTGCTCAAGTCCATCGACGACCAGCGCAATGCCGGACTGTTCTGTGATGTTACCATAATAGTACAAGACCGCAAATTCCGAGCTCACAAGAACATCCTGTCAGCATCCAGCTCATATTTTCACCAGCTCTTTTCAGTGGCGGGACAGGTGATCGAGCTGAATTTTGTTAAGGCAGAGATCTTTGAGGAAATTCTGAATTACATCTACAGCTCCAAACTCTGTCGAATTCGCTCGGACAAGCTTCAGGAAGTCATCCAGGCTGGCCAGACCTTGGGTGTGCAGTTCATTGCCAACCTAGGTGTCCCACTTTCCCAAGTGAGGGGTTTGCCAGGCTTGTCCAAAGTCCCAGACTGGGGGGATGCTTTGGGCAGTGGTGAGAATGCACAAACCAAAAATGATGTCCACTGCCCAGAAGCAGGATCATTGTGCATGCCAATCATCACAGAGACGTTCTCCCTATCTGCCGAAGATTTCAAGCAGACGGACGGCAGCGTGGATAAGGAGGGAAACTTGACCAACGACGACGTCCTTTTAGTCTCAAAAGAGGCACCTGAAAATGCCACTGTCTCCAACAGCACTGCTGGTGCACAGGGTCCTGAGGTCATGGAAAGGTGTTCTGAGATTGAAAAAGTTGACAAGCATCCCGAAGAGAAGGATGTGGTGTCCGGGACAGAAGATAGCAGCATAAGTCCTGAAGCGGGCCGGGCTGTGATCAAAGAGGATGGGGGCTCACAGATGAAGGATGTTACATCTGCTGGGAACATGGATGGAGAGAAATCTTCATTCCACAGCAGCCCCACCCAGATCCAGCTTGACCCCAGTATTCTTCCCGGCCCTCTGCCCGCTCCTCTGCACAGCCCAATGGTATCCCCAAACACCAGCACCAGTAATGTCCAACCAGCTATGGGACCAACCCCTTTTAGTAGCTTATGCACTCCACCAGCTCCCTCACCGCATGTAAACAGTTCACACACAGATTCCCTCAACAGCCCCCAAATCAGAGAAATGCTGCCACAACCTAATGAGGTTCTGGGTGTGCAGAAGAAGCAGGTGACTACAGTCTTAGAGAAATCAACTGCCCAGCCTGGGGATTTCAAAATCAAGCTCTCAGATGTGAGGTCAGGAAGCAGCAAAAATGGACCAGGGATCCAGAGTCCCAAAACAGTGATAGTAGGGAAAAAGACCATAACACTAGACAAGGCTTCAGAGATTGATTCTCTGTCTACTGGCTGCAAGGTCTACGCCAACATTGGGGAGAACACCTATGACATAGTCCCCATGAAGGAGGACCCTGGGGAGGGTGATTCCAAAACCAGCAGGGTTAGGAAATCCCACATGTCGTCATCTTTCTCCCCAGATTCCTCGCCTCAGTCTCCCCGGGGGGTCTCAAGCAAGAAGAAAACAAAGCTCGACCAGGATGACCACTATGAACTGATCATGGACGGGAAGACCTTTTATGTGTGCGTTGTGTGCAAGCGTCCTTATGTTTGTCTAACTAGCCTGCGACGGCACTTCAACACACACTCCTGGGAGAAGAAATATCCCTGCCGTTACTGCGACAAGGTGTTTGCCCTGGCCGAATACAGGACCAAGCATGAGATCTACCACACGGGGGAGAGGAGGTACCAGTGCCTGCTCTGCAATGAGTTCTTCATAAATTACCAGCTGCTCTCCTCTCACTGTAAGCAGGTCCACAACCAGGACCCATCCGGCCGCAAAGAGAAGGATGACACTGAAAATAACCTGTACCGCCTGCTCCCTTGCAAGACCCTGCAGTTCAAGCCCTACTCCTATGTCTCTGAAAACTCGGCTGGAATTCCTGTCATCAATGAAGAGGGGATAGTCTACCATGTAGAGCCTGGGAAGGGGACCGAGGTACCCCGCCCCCCATCTAGCACCCACCCATCTCCTGCTGTTCACCTCCCTCCCAGCCAAAGCAAGGTGCTGAACTGGGACGATATCTTCGTAGAGCCTGGGGCTCAGCCCTCATCTCAACCCCAGGCCCATCCACAGACCCCAGCCCCAGCCCCAGCCCAGCCCAGGCCACAGACCCATGTGAATCCAGCCGAGGCCTCACCAGAGTTTGAGTTTGTTATACCAGAGACTTATTGAGTTTAAGGAGCTCGACTTGCTAAGAATTGTGCCTTTGAAGCAGGGATTTCCATTGTCTTGTGTTCTAGGGTCCAGGACAAGAGTTCCGTACTTAAGTGTTTAGCTGTTGTTTTTCAAACTAGTTGTGTGTAGAAAGCTTCAGTATGCTTCAGCACAAGCGTGGCGGTTCTTGAAATAGCTAGGTTTTTTATTTTGTTGTTTTCTTGTTTCGTTTTTGTTTTGTTTTTGAGCCAGATGGTTTTGTATTGCCTCATATTGTTGTTCGACAGTTCTCACTTATCTTTTAAATGGCAGAGATTGTTATATTCTGGATAGACAGCACTGTCGACATTGTCACTGTCAGCACTTACTGTTGTTTCCACGAAGCACACAGAGGAACGTTTAGCTCGAGTCGCTCAAGCCGAGTTTTGAACTGTACTCGCCTGTTTTCAGTCAAACAATATTTTTATATTTGAAAAGGAAACAGTTATACATTTGGGATTTTGGGGTGGGGGTAAGAAGGGGTGGGGAAAAAAGGACAAAGGACTAGCAGTTCCACCAAAGACATGGTGTCAGGTGAATGATCATCATAAAACTGATCATGACTGAATGATGGTCTAGGCTTGTATTAACATGAAAAATCACACCAGCACCGGAAGTGGCAACTGCCAGTTCCCCTCTGTCCTGCCTCCTTTAATCTATACTTATTGTATGGAGCATAAACAGTATTTGGAATGATTATAACTAAGATTCCAACCATGGGAAAGTAGGCCACTGGCACTATACTGTTCTTAGGTGCTTTTTATCAGAGAATGATATGCTAAGCTAAGAGTTTAGGAAGCTTCAGCTGAAATGCAGGATACCAGGAAGTGGAAGTGATTTTTTTTTTTGTGCGCTAAGCGACATGGTGTCCCGATGGTCATGGAATCAAAAAAAAAACACAGGTTTTTATTGTGTTCTGTTGTGTGTATTAATGCAACTCCTATCTATACATCTCCAGAAAAATGTTGTCCGTTGTGGTCCGAATAGTGATATTTCAGGCGGTTGATGCTTGTGAAAGCATCATTTGAAACTTTTTTTTTTTTTTAAGATAACTGCTTCCCATAGCACTTTTTTTTTTTTTTACCTGAAATGCATTCAGACAGATTCCCAGACGTGAGTGTAAGCAGCACAAAGCTTCTTCCAAACGACAGTGGCCTCAGAGGTGCTGTGGTGTTTGTTTTGGGCCGATAATTCTCCATTTTCACTTTTGAAATGCACATGTTTTGTTAAACCTCCACTTTTTTGCAGCCGGCCAAAATCAGTCGGCTTTTTAGGCACAAACGGATAACGTGATATTTAAATAAAATTTAAATTAATAAAGTGAAAAGAGAAATCCAAAGCCCAAGACTTTAAAAGGATCTGAGGCCTGTGTCAGGTATGTGTGAGGTTTTTCTCTTTTAAAAAAGTTTATATGCCGGTCATGTTTTAGTATTATCGAAAATAAAGATGCTCGTTCTATATTCCGAGCAGGATTCTCATGCCGCTGTACCTTGGCTGAGGAAGCAAGCACTTGGGAGATTGCAGCACATGAAGTGCATTTCCTTTGAAGGAACTTTTCTGTCTATTCAGAATGTTGCTATTGTCTCGTGCAAGAAAATGCCACCAGAGTTGTGATTTTCATGAACGTTTTTTTTAAACTTCTAATTGTGTCTTGTCAGTATGTAGCTGCTCTGTGTTGGCCAGTAGAGATCATTTTTATCTACAGAAGTAGTCTTTGCTGTCCCTGTTTATCAGAAAATAAAAGCAGTTTAAGCTTTTATCGTTTCGGAAACAAATTAACAACTGTGTATTGTGTAAATAACTGTACTAAAGACCTTTTTTCATTTTAACATTCATTTTCTTTGTGTTTCTCAAAGTTATTTATTAGCTCTTAGTGCTATACAAAACTTAAATAAAGTTTATGGAGCTGATGTGAGCCTTTTATCTCTGTAATTTTGAGGTGGTGGGGCTGAACCTTAGAGACACTGGGTGCCCCCCCAGCCACTGTTTGCTGAACAGGGGCTCTGAACTAGCATGCTTTTGCTACATGTGTGACTGAACAGGGGCTCTGAACTAGCATGCTTTTGCTACATGTGTGACTGAACAGGGGCTCTGAACTAGCATGCTTTTGC
>JABFDZ020000002.1:20501103-20512847 GCA_019775955.2 Pollimyrus isidori
TTTTGGCCGGGCAATTTAACGTCTGGGTGTGTTAACCTGCCCAGCTTGTTTTGGGTTTGTGGTGTGCGGGGGGTCCCCCCCCCCCCCCCCAGCTTCTGCATGGCTCATACTCACGATGTGTCTGGCGGCAAAGACGCCGTCCACCACGGCACAGCAGAGTGCCGCCACCACACCAAAACTGATAAATACGATGGAGGCCACCAACTGTCACAGGGAGGGTGAGAGAGAGGAGAGTGGTGTTATCCCTTCTGGCTATAGCGCCCCCTACAGGCTATCCCCCCAGCCACCAAAACTAAATGTGTTTCTTTGTGCACTACCAGTGTCATACATTTCCTCCTCTCTTTAAGAGATGAAGGGGCCCTTCTGCTTAGTGTGGGGGTGTGTGTGAGGCATGAGAGTGTTCAGTTCATCACGCTGTCACCCTCTCCTCTTGCATCCAGTATCATAAGGCAGTTAGGGAAACATTATCTAGCCAATCCAACGTCCGTGTGCAACATGCGATCTCCCTCCCAGAGTCCCCGTGAATCATGAGTGTGCCACGCGATCACTCTGGTGGGATCCTGCTGAATCTAGAGCACAGCCGGCGATCACCCTCACGGAATCCTAATCACAATCGCGATGGACTCCACCATGCAGTGAGATGCCAGCTAGGATGCCACATGGGTCTAATGGCGTGCCATTCCAACGTCTCTGTGAAGCACTGGATTCGCAGGTAGGTGGTGGTGACAGGCATGGCGCTCATCTCCTTACCATCTGCCTCTTATTTTCAATCAGGTGAGCTCCTATGATCCCAAGGAAGGAGCCAAAGCCCAGCTGGAGATAAAAAGGCAAATGTCAGCATAGCCTGACAAGGAGTCACCCAACCCAACTCTCCATAAAGACCTCTGTCCACTCTCCCAGTACTTTGTTAATTCATTACCGATTGCTAGTCACCATATCTTTCACTCTGAATGATGTAATGGGACAATTAATTTTAGCCTAGAGAGCGTTTAAATTTATATTTACTGAAAGCGATGTACAATTAAGAAATAAAGTCACCCAGTCATTGGCCCAATCGTGAAATCACTCTGCTAACCACGAGATTTGAACTTTCGTATAGTCTTAACCAGTGTTTCCCAACCCGGTCCTCGAGGACCCAGAGACAGTCCACGTTTTTGCTCCCTCACTGACTGCATGTCCCCAAGGGCTGGGTCCTGAAACACCCGTCGTAGCGCGCAGGAGCATGCAGAGCTCCGGATGCGTGGCATAAGCGGCAGCGGATGGCGAGACACCCCCCACACAGTGTTCGTGTCATGGGGTGGCCCCCCTTAAAATTATCACCCTATACATGCTAAAAAAAGAACAGACGCCTGTCTCCCCACTGGTCATCATTGTTCCCACCCCAAGCCCTCCAGTAACATTCTTCAGGCACCAGCAAGCCGCCTCAGTAGTTTTATCGCTTGATAACACTCACGATGGCACCGGGGTAATAGCCCCCGACTGTCACGTTGTGTGTCCGTGTCGTGGCAGCCACACCAATGGTGAGGATAAGCAGCGACACTATCAGCAGAGACACCGTCACCACGATGGACTTCCTCTTCCTGCTCTTGAACGACCCTTGGAAAACATTATTGGAGACATGGATGAGAGGACAACCTTAGGATGGCATCCCTACACTGCCCCTAGTGTATGAGTGTGTGTGTGTATGCCCTACGAAGGACTGGCATCCTATTCAAGGTGTATCCTGGCCTGTTCTCTACCCCCCTAACAGAAATTGTCCAGAATAAGCTATTAGAAGTTGCATGTAAGGACACCATCTTCCTGCAATCAAAGTACAAATTCAACCCATAAATATACTGTTGTCTCAATACTTCATATATTACAATATTAATTTGTTATATTTGTTGGCTGTTTCGGTGGCTATCAGAATTCACTTTATTGAAAAGAAGGTGACTTTCTGTAGCAGTAGTAAGTGATTATATCAGAACCATCAGCAAACACTGTAGGTAGAAAATTGCTGCACCTAAATTTGACACCAGTATTCTTGCGTAAATACATTGCAAAATACCACGTTGCTCTTACACCGTCGGACGCATGCAATGCAAAGCAGAAACAAATCAACAAAAGCAAAACACGGGAACTGAGAAGAGCCGTGTACGAACCGAATCTCTGTTGCCCCGATCCTTGGAGAAATCCGCAGTGGTTACACGACTGTACGGCTGTTGCCCTTGAATTAATACTACCGGCATAGTAATCATAGTCATTCATTTATAGTATATTTTTTAAAAGAAATGGACTAAATTAAACCAAGAAAATGCACTGACCCAAATCGACGAATTTCTTCACAGTTAGGGATTAAATGCGTATATTTACGAATGCCTACTTAAATATTTGCGAAAATGTGCTTGCAAAGCCATTACCTACAATGTAGCAAGAAGCCTAGCTGAGTACAAATATTAAGTCACTGTCCACAGCAGCTACTGCATTGACCTTGCACATACCTACGGCATCGGAAAGGCTTATCCCATTGTCCTGCTGGTTCAGCCCAGTAGACATGTTTATTTCTTTGTATATTAATAGTAGACGGACACCGATCTTATATTATTTTAATTGCAGTTATTTTTATTTAGCATTGTAGCTGTGGTTCCCTTCGCCGGAGCGTGTGGCACACGCGGATGGCCAGTCCCCCCAACGCCTTGGACGTGTCATTTTAATCTAGGTCTAACGACACCTCAGCGCTTTCCATTCATCTACCGATCCAAACCTTCACCGCAGCTCTGTTTGGGATCGGGAGCTGCAGTCCTGCGCGTGCGCCGCTCCGTCTCCGCAATTAAAGCTCCCCCACCCACCAAGAAAAAACGTCAGGGAGGCTTGTCCAACATATAACTCCAGATACGGGATATCTTCTTGAAATGTAGTAAATATTTTGAATTTTATCCTCGGCAGGGTAGGGATAATATTAAATACTTCACAAATTACTTATAAAAATGTTTTATTCAAAATTTGTGAACGCCGGCAGTGGAATTTACACAGAAAAATACACTTTTAAAAAATACAAAAACCGATGCGGGCTAAATTCGCCACCCGGGCGGGGATGATAAACTAATATTTTTTTTTACTGGACCTTTATACAGAACCCTGCCAGCATAAATTGGTGGCATTATTATTTCAAACACATTACATTAAACATTGTCATGCACCAAGCCTCTGAGATGATTGGCACACAGATATTTACCTGACTTTTATGATTAACTTGGCCGCCATCTTAACTTTTTACTTTTGCAAGCAAATACAGCAAATAGCTTATACCAGCAGCCATGATGGGCAGAGGCAGTTTCATGAAACTACTGACTGAGGGAAGTGTATTAATTGCAGCACTCCAGTGAGACATGGCAGACGAATAGCAAAGACAAAGCATCCTTAATTAATGGACCTACTGGCCTGGGGCCTCCTCCTGTTAGCATTTAGTACCATAGCCTCCCCTGTTAGCTTTTTGCACCATAGCATCCTCCTGTTAGCATTCAGCACCATAGCCTCCTCCAGCATAAATTGGTGGCATTATTATTTCAAGGACATTACATGAAACATGGTCATGCACCAAGCCTCTGACATGATTGGCACACAGATATTTACCTGATTATTATGATTAAGATGGCAGCCATCTTAAATTTTCTGGCTCAGTAGCTGCTGTCTTCCATTTTATGTGGCTCCACATTGTCATGAAGAGTTCTGGTTGAACTCTGAGTTTTGTTTTGAAAAGGCCTTTTCTTGACTTGGGATGCATACATATGTACTGTATGTTCGGAAACCAGCATAGTTGGCCACCCACGGTGAGTAAGGTTATTGTTAATGGATACTGAAACCAAAACAATCACAAAACCATTTTATGACTAATTGCATATACCAGGGTTCCAAATCCAGGCTGTGTTTTCCGTTCTTCCAGGTAGTTAATTAATAATTACTGATTCTGATTGGTCAGAGGTTATACACCTGGCTCCCAGGTAAAGAAGGCTGGAAAACCAGCAGGGCTCAGACCTTGAGGACTGTGATTTGAATAGCACTGGCATATACAGTCATGTTGTGATATTGTGTAAAAAAAAAAAAGATTTTATATTTTCTATATTCAGCATAGAAATTTATTATTTTTTAAACCAAAATGGGCCAAGTAATAATCTTTCTTTGCCTTACCCTTCCCTCAGCTTCCCTGGGAAACACTGAATGTTTTGATTTTACTTCTGGAATTTTGTGCAACATCTCAACTGAAGCTCTCACACTGTTTTCAACCAGAAAGGAATCAAAAAGATAGCTATTAAAATCTTTGGTCATAGTATTCTTCCATTTGAGTACCAAAATTAATTCATGCTGTAGCACAATCAAAGAAATAAATATGAACTCATTAATTTCAGCAGTGCTAGTCAAAACTAAAGTCCTTCAACAACAAATGTGAACTGTGTGTCTACAGGAACATTCTGGCTATTTTAGTTACTCAAACATAAAAATAGGGTGAATGTGCTCATTCAGCTGTTTATTGAATCTGGGATGTCACGGAGCTTATGTGATTTGCCAGCCTTTATATGATTCTGAAAAATCTTTGACCTAAATGATCTATATGTCAAATGATGCTAGAGTTAACATGCAGTCTGCTCCTAAAATGCATAGACATTGCTACAATGTGACCGACATAAGTGTTTTAAGCATATTTTAATGGTTATACTATAGGACAATGTTCTTAAAGTCGTGCCATCATAATGCTTTCATTGAAATACAATCTGAAATAAAAATGGTTAAAAACTCCTAAAACTACACAAACAAATGGAAACCAAAAGGAAACAAAATTGAAAATTAGTATTAAAATAACAATTGGAAAGTACGTTCAGAGTGAGAAAAGTTGTTCATGAAATGTGAGTTCATGCCACGATCTTTGTGGATTAAGTCTCTCTGGTCCTTAGAACATTACAGATCTTACATCTAATGGAAGTCTTTAGCTGGGTACACACTACACTGACTGTAAAAGACTAGCGCCAACCATCGAATGTAGAAATTTCACTTCCACTATTCCGCCTGGGTGCTTAACCTTTTTTTTGTCATTCAGTATTATATTAATAAATATAATTAATACAATATATTAAATATAATATTGTATAGATTACAATGTAATAAATAATATGTGATATTATTATATAATAATGTTATATTAACAATCTAGCTTTGGTTTCTTCACCTTTTCCTTGCCATCCCCAGCACCACAGGATGGGAGCACTTTTAGGGGTGCGCCACATCACCTAGCTGTTTGTTGTGGCACCGGCGAGGGTAGGAGTACCTCTAGGGGGCGCCGTACATCGTGTAGCTGTTCTCTGCCACTTCTATGGGCACAAACCAGTTAATTTCATTTCAACTTGGATGGCACACACCACGGATGAGTGAAATCAACTGTTTGCTAAGTTGGCACCCCTCAAAAGGTGGACCCTGTGTGGCTGCCTCTTTCACCTACTGGGAAAACCAGCCTTGTACACACACTCTCCCTTTCTCATCAACTTTTTTTTCCACAAACCCCAGAGTTAAGTCTTACTTGTTTAATGGCCTGCAAGTCATGTGAAAGCACCTGAGAATCAGGAAAGAATACATGAGCCACGGTATGTGAAGCATTTTACATCTTTATAGTTCTGATTATACAACGAGCCATTCAGATGACTAGGGCACGTGGTTATTGTATTTTTTCTGTTGTTGTTGATCAAAGTCTATTCTGCTATGTTTAGTAGATAAAGAAAATCAAGCAAAGCACAACTGAATTGACTCAACACATTCTTTTCTGAAAAAATGTGGAATTTTCCCTCATTAGAGTTGTGAGATGCTAAAGTTCAGAAAGGAAGGTAAAGAGAACCTGGGACGTAAGCAGACAGGAAAGGGAGACCAACACACCAGTACAAAACAGGAAAGCAACTTTATTCATTTCCCACCCCCAGGCTCAATTTATAATATACATGTCTTGATATTCTTCAGACTGAGACATGCCATACATAAATCAGTACAAAAATACTGTGGACAGATTCATTGCAATAATTAAAAACAAAAATCAGTAATGGTTCAAAATGCCAACATTTCTCTCTCTCGGGGGGGTGGGGGTGTTATGGTGACTTCACATTACACTGGCCTCTATTTAATAAAAATAAAACAGAATTTCTTCTCTTCCCCTAACGTATCCAATCAATTTATGAGCACTGAAGTTTACAGTGGAAATATTGGATTTGCAATAACAAGACAATTGGGAGCAAAAAAAACTTAAGGTTGAGTGATTTCAATGTTTTGGTGGGCATTGAACTTTTTCTGTTATTACGTAACTTATAACTAATGTGTGTGGACCCTAGATGAATTGAATGATGCTGGGCTTTTTTGTTACAGATTCACTGTAGTGCCACCAACTTCTGCTCCCTAACAAATGAATTCAAATTAACATGACTAAAGTATGATGGAGTTTTAAATGGCTGAATGGTGTCACAATGAAGAAAAGCCTGCTTTTGCTTCACAGGTTATGGCTTGGTACAACATTCTTAAAATGGACTTTAAGATAAACAGAAAGTGTGGAAAAGGCAGGTTTGAGACATTCTGCTCGGAGTGTTGGAGCGATAGGCATTGCTTACATCTCACACACCATTCCCAAAGCAGAAGAACCATCTTCTAAGGCAGTCCTCATTCATTAGGAGGGATCAGCTTATCTCCCTCCCCGTAACAAAGTGAACCAATGCTAATCTCCTCATTACAGCAGAAACGGACTGATATTACTCCTGAACCTCTGTAGATACACCTCAAAACCAGTTTAATCTCAGCCTCTACAAAGGAAAAAACAAATGCTCATCTCAACAGAAAGTAGTCATGTTTGCTGAGGATCTGAAATAGGGTCCCTTCTCCTTACTGCGGTAGACAGTTAAATGGCCATTTTAAGTTGTTAGCCACCTTCAAGACATTCGACCAGCGTGTTACATTAAGCGGTTGACAATAGCTCTAAGGCTGGATTTATGATAACCGCATTTCTGTGGCATGCTGGGAATTGCTCAGAGGTCAAACTGAGATGAAACTGGTCTTGCAGAACAGACGATCGGCATTTATTAAGAAGCTATCTATGTAGAGTAGAGAGAGGTGTGAGATGAAACGGATGAAAGGACAAAGGGGGAGTTATACGGACTGGTACCCAGTACGGCTCTTCCTCCGCCCAATCAGGTAAGAGATAAGCACTAGGATGATTAGGAAGCTCAGAGCCACACCGACAGCAATAGGCACGAGAAAGCTGAGATCAGAGTCCAGGAAGCACTCCTCAGCTGGCATGGGAAAGAGGGGGAGGGGAGCTGTTAGAGTGCAGGAAAATGACACGTTACCCAGGAAATCACACTCACTGCCAGGAAAAGCTAGGGGAGAAGCAGTGAGCTCATTGGCTGAATCTTCTCTCCTGCAGGAGTCGTCCTGCTTGACTGGTAAAAGATGCAATATTTGACTTTTTTTGGGAAAATAAGTCTGAAAGACAAAGTACTTTTCTTCCTTGTGGGGACAAAAAAAGACCAGGACACAGACCAGCTTAATCAAAATGATTTCATTTTTTTTAAAGCTTGATTTTCAGAAGGTTTGTGCTCTTTTTTTATATATAAAAAGGCCTATGCTTTCAGGCAGCCAAATTTTGCAAGTCAAGTTTGACAGTGACCATCTGGTGCATAATAAGAGAAAAATAGGACTATATTCAGCAATATAACTAGTAGGATAAGTGCAACTTCACAAAATACATGATCAAGGCAAGAAAATGGAAAAAAATGCCTCATAAGCTGACACACATTTAAATATCCAACAGCTGATTGGTGAACCCCCACCCACCACAATCACCCTAGAATGACTCATAGCCTCGGGCCTGGTTCCGTCTCCTTCCAATAAAATAGGCAACCAACACAATAAGAACCAGAAGTGCCAGGGCCACCCCCACTGCTATGGGGACAATGAGGTTGTCGTCTTTATCGGCTTCACAGTCGTCCGCTGGATGAGAATAAAGAAAGTATGTGAAGGAATGAAGGACAACGGTACACAGAAAGGATGAGGACTACAAACAGAAACGGCAGTTTGTGGAGGAGGCTGGATTGTGATCAATGGGGCAGCATGAGAGAATGCAGGACAAAGCTGGCAAAAGAATTAACTGGGCTTCAGGACAGATCAGTAAGCAGATTTTATTGTCATTTTGAGGGGGAAAAAAAACAAAATTAAAGGGTGTTCATATTTATACAACAACCCAAGAACCTTCAATCTTATAAAAACGGACTAAGACGGAATTCCACAATCATTTCTGTATATTCACAGATTTAAAAAAATATTCCAAATATTGACAGAATTTCAGACTAAGAAGCCATCTTATTAAAACAAGCACGCAGCATTTCTTACAGACATGTGAGATTCCCTTTTCCAATTCACTACCCAAACACGAAGTGCAAAGTGTCAACAAACCAGCCCATGACTGGTACAATAACCATTTCCAGGATGAGGAGGGCAGAAAAATAAAAATAAAAAATTAAGGGTTAAACTCCGACCCTGTACTCAGAACTATTGCCCACATGAAGACATGACATTCCCCAATGCCTGGAAGGCCATATCTACCAGAACCTGTCATGCTCGGGTTAGTTTCTTTCTAGGTTGTTACAGGAACAACCTGTTAGATACACAAGGAGAGCTGCAGCGTCTCTTCAGTGGAGAAATTTAACAATGAATCTTCGCATCAGGGAGCTAAAACTGGCTTGAAGATCCAATTAGACCAATAATAATAAAGGCACTCCCACCATGAACATCGATCCGAAATATGTACAAATATGGTCGCCTCCAAACCATTACACTCCGCCAATCCCCAGAGCTGCCTCGCTCACTGAACAGGAGCTATACCCGATGCCTGCCCAGTGTTCGAAAGCACCTGGAGCAGCTAATGGGAGAAGCTGCATTAGTGCACTAACTGCAAAATGTACATAATTTGGGGGGGGAGGGAAACAAAAATAAAAGCACAAAACAAAACACGGAAATACAGGTAGATGTGCTAAATGCTAATATTATCCCTTTATAGTCTAATGCACCAAACCTACAGAAATGATGGGGGGGACCAAACCCAAACTTCGCCTTTTCATTCCATGAATAAAATCCTGTGGCTCAACTACTTTGCTGGATGACAGTCTGTCACCATTCAGCACCACTGCTGAATGCCTCCATGCAGCATCGCTGGGGCCGTGGGACAGACTCCTGATGTAGGCTTTCAGGGCGCTACAAACTGCTGCCATTACATCCAAGACAACCATTTCAGAAATGACAGAATCAGTGCTCAAATGAGAGGCCAAACCAAGTAAGTCTGTCTCAAGAATAAGCGGTCAGCCCCGACACAACGTCTGGAATCTAGAGGACGTTTCTGACCGAATTCGGGTAACCCATGACCGATGTGTCCAATCAGCCCCCGAGTTGGACGCTTAGAAAGCAAATGTATCAACCAAAACTCACTCAATCCTTCCTCCCTCCTCAAAGACCCCACCCCCTCAAAAAAAGTGCCAGCAAGTGCCAAAGGGCACGAGCCAATGCCAACGTGGTAGATGACCTCAAAAGACAAATGTTGAGTTACAAGTGTGGTACAACTGAACGAGCACACAAAGGCACACAGTTATGGTATGGTAAAAGGAATGGTGAGCTGAGTAAGCAAGCACAGGTCTCGATGCACCATCACCAGAGGGCCTCCAGCTTCCAGGTGCTCCGCTGAGGGGGAGGGGCGAGCAGAGCATACACCATTACACTATTGTTCACTCACACCTATCCAGAAAAAGATTATACACCTGTGATAAAATGAACCCTGGGTAAGGCAGAAGACCAGTGTCTGCTTTACCTCCCTCGAGTTCCAGTAAGTGGAGCAGAAGTTAAGGAACCAGTCTTTTAGAAGATGAGATTCAAGTACCTTAGAGGCACTGCTATTTTGACTTTACATTATTAGCCAAAACAAAACCAGCAGCTGTATAAACTAGGAGAGTGGAAAACTGTACAAGTAGCTTTCGTCCAAGACTGCCGTCAGACCGTAGAATACGAGGTGCCATCTACTGAGCAAAGGTGAAAAGAACCTGCGCTTGCTCCTGAGCAGACAACACAAATGAAGGAGGAGAGGAACTTTAAAATTTTTTCTAAAAAAAAGAAGAGAAAAAAAAAAAACAAAAAAAAAAAAGAATGCCAAGTTTGATCCGTTGAATGACACGATCACGGAGTGGTTCAAAGGCTCTGATAGCCGACGTAGGTCTTTCTTCTACCAATCACATAAGCAATCAGTACAATGACAATCAAGCCTGCCAGGACAGCACCGACAATGATTGGGATTAAGATGCTGGTGTCATCCATAGGACATTGATGAGCTGCAAACAGAGGAGGGGAACCAAGACATGAACAGTGGGGACATGATTTACTTCCACAGCATCAAATTCCAGAAGCTTTGATTGTGCCAAAGCTTAGTAAATCTGAGCTACACTTTTGGGATCTGGTAGATGATAAATTGGTACAGGGCAGCCAGATTTCTTTGGGACTGGTACAGGGAAAGGGGCGGGGGGAAATGACACTCACCTGTGGCGAAAGAGCCATTCTTCACCTCGAAGGGCTGCACTCGCAGGTCGTAGGTGACAAAGGCCAAGGAGTCAGAGACGTTGACCGTCTGCTGCTTCTTGCACATGTAGGAGGTACCCAGAGCCGCCTCCCATAGTGACATGTTCGCATTTTCGGAGTGGAAAGTGTCTGAGCCAGAGGAGACGATAAAGAGAAGTCAGGGAAGGGCTGGCGGGGAGGATGACGACATCAACATACAAACGACTGCCTAACAAAACCTCTACCTGGTCTTACCCAAACTTACCATTGCCATTCACTACAGAGACGTTCACTGTGTGCAGGAAGAATTTCTGCTTGTTCTACAAGAGAACCAGAACCAATAAGGATGGCAAACAGGCAGCAGAGAGTGGAAAGTACTGGATGCGAGCAGGGGGCCTCCGGTCGAGGCAGCCTCGGCTGACACTACCTCCGCGAAAGTGAAAGAGATGGTCACATGGTCACATTTCAGCACCAGAAGAGCATCGCTTCCGTTATTCCCACACTTCCCACTCACGGTGGTTACGTTGGGGACAATGTTCTCACTAACGAATTCCTAAAAGTGAGAGGGGTGCAACAGACTCATCATCCAATCAAAACAGACTTCCCATGACATCAACCACAGCTCCACCCCGCCGGCCACATACCTTGCTCTCTTTATAGTGTAGCTGCAGCCCTACCACCACCAGCAGACAGGCGGTGCCGTTGGAGGTGCCGTTGAGCTGGTAGGTGCCGGTGGAGGGCTGGGGCAGCGGAGTGGGCTTGGGAGTGGTCGTGGGTTTCGGTGTTATGGTGGTTGTAGGTGGTGTCGTGGTGGGGCGATCAGCACTGCAAATGGTAGCTACGAGCAGGGGGGAGGGGGTGAAGATGAATAATGAATAAGCAGAGCTACATGTGTAACCCTGCATACCAGCACACGAGGTGGGGGGGGTCATACCATTTTTGCTGAGCGTCCCGTTGCTTATGAAAGCCTGCAGAGACACGTTCCAGAACACCTGCTGTACCAGCCCACTGTCCAGGGTCTCCTGACTCTTGCAAGTATAGATGTTGTTGAGATCCACGGCCTCCATCCTCACTCCGACCGTCACCGTTTTCGTGTCTGAAGAAGAGAAGCAACGCGTGTGGGCAAGTCACCCCCCCCCCCCCCGAAT
>JABFDZ020000002.1:20520927-20545874 GCA_019775955.2 Pollimyrus isidori
CACTTGGAGTATCGTGTGTTCTGTCTGGGTGATGGCTCCACTTGGAGTACCGTGTGTTCTGATTGGGTGATGGCTCCCCTTGGAGTACCGTGTGTTCTGATTGAGTGATGGCTCCACTTGGAGTACCGTGTGTTCTGATTGGGTGATGGCTCCACTTAGGTTCTCTCAGCCATCAGTGCCACATATACTGTTTGTGAAGCTAAGTTGTGTTTTATAAGTTTCCTCTCTGATTTTCACATTTTATTGACATTCATGACATGATCATTTGTGATGGTTGCTAAACCTGGGGTAACATGGTGGTGCAGTGGTTAGCACTGTTGCCTCACACCTCTATGACCTGGGTTCAAGTCTCTGCTGGATTTGCTTGTGTGGAGTCAAAGATTATGGACAATTCTATGCCTCCAACTTTGTCAAAACAGTTTGAGGAGTCAAGCTGCAGCATGACTGTGCCCCAATGCACAAAGCAAGGTCCCTTACAGCAGCATTGGGTGAGATTGGGATGGAAGAACTTGTCTGACCCACACAGAGCTCTGACCACAACCCCATCAAATACCTTTAAGATGAAATAGAGTAGAGATTGCGAGCCAGACCTTCACGTCCAACATCAGTGCCTGACTTCACAAATGCTCTATTTGATGAATGGGCAAAAATTCTCACAGATGCACTCCAAAAATCTTGTGGAAAGAAAAGTGACAACTGTTATAGCTGCAAAAGGGGGGATCAATTCCATATTGATTCCTGTGGATTTATAATGGGATGTCATAAGATTTCCCGTGGGTGTAATGGTTAGGTGTCCCAGTACTTTTGTCCATTTAGTGAGTCCATATATCTGATGACCTCACTGTGTCAACCATGTAAAAACTCAAATATCCAAAACCAGGCGTCGGCTGGACCTGCTTAGGCAGCTGAGGAGGTTTGAGGAGCTCTGGCTTCCTTACCTCAGGAATCACAGTCTGCTTTGGGTATTACTCTGACTTGGAGCACAAAGCTCTGCAGAGGGTGCTACCTTCAGCTGAATGCATCTGTAAGGCTGATCTGCCCTCTCATTTATCTCAGATTATTCTGGAGCAGAGCTGCCAAAATCAGCAGAACAACACACCCTAACAACTATCTTTTCATCGGGTTGAGGTCTGGAAACCACTTTTGGAGTTTGTCAGTGAGATCTGAGAGCCTCAGAAGGAGCTTCTACCCTCAGGTCACATAATACTTCTATAATTAGTCATAATTTAACACCGACTCTTTACTCACACACTTTATTTCTGTATATCTGTTTTTTCCTCTTGTTTTTCTTTTCAGTAAACTCGCTGTTCTTTATTAATTACATATTTATTTTTTCTCTTTTATTCTTTTTTGCTATTTATATATTTATATTGCCGGAGTTGACCCCCTTTCATTTCACTGCAGGTTATATTCAGACTGTATGCCTTGCACGTAACAAATAAAAATTCTTGAATCCTTAAGAAAATCTCTGAATCCGCTTGGGGGCGCTATGTTTGCCGCTTCCACACCCTTGTCGTATTTTGTCGAACGGCGACGTGATGTCATGCCGTAAGTCGCGAGCACTGTCGCAATGAGACATTGGCTGCAGTAAACTTGCGTCCTGTTGGGAAAGGAAGCGTGGATAGAGAGCACCCCTGACTGATTAATGCCCATCGGTAGCACGGACGCTCACGGACTTAACGTATTGAGAGAAAGCGGTCACTGAGAATGTTTAAAAAGTGCGGTTTGTTTGCAAATTTGTTTGTTTGAGCCGATAGATCGTTAACGGAGGCGCCGGGCGTTGGATATGTACAATGAAATACTTGATTAAGCACCTGAAGCTGATATTACTGTGTTCTACTGGCATCCTTAGGAAAAAATATAGAAAATATGCCTGACATATGGTATCAGGTCTTACAGGTGCATTCGTGTGCATATAGTGTAGCTGTTCATTGTTTTCGTCTAATGTTTTCTATAACTATATAAAATGACCGCAACTGTCACGTGTACTGTTTACTTAGAGACGTTGATGTACCACACACTACGTATATTTCCTTCTTCATAATGTGCTTATAATTGTTTTTAAACGTGGTACGTTGGTTCATCAACCATGTTTTGTTTATTCTCAGCTTGCATTCGTCCAGTGCAGGTACTGAATTTATTTTAAAATGTCTGGTTCTCTGCTGAATTATTTGCATTGTTTCGTTGCAGATTTGATGAAAAGGAAAATGTTTCTAACTGCATTCAGCTGAAAACGTCCGTTATCAAAGGCATTAAAAACCAACTGCTGGACCAGTTCCCAGACATCGAGTCATGGCTGAACCAGATTATGCCGAAAAAGGATCCGGTGAAAATAGTGAGATGGTATAACTACATTTCTGAAAGCACCATGCATGTATTTAGGAATCCACCACGAATTAGCTGATTTTTACTCCATTCTGATTATCAATATGTTTATTATTATTGGGTTTCATTCTGTTGTCTGGCCTGCGTGTGTCTCATCTCCTGTTGTCACCATTGCAGCCATGAACATATTGAAATCTTGACGGTAAATGGAGAGCTGCTCTTCTTCAGACAGAGGGAAGGGCCATTTTTCCCCACACTCAGACTTCTGCACAAGTGTAAGGTTTGCCCTCATGACTGAAGCTGAGCACTAGATTTAAAAAAAAAAATTTCTTTATCTGAAGAATCAAAATTTCAGTTGCACGTTTTATGTGGGTGGTGTCTGTTGTATTTCTTATGACTACACAGGTGTGACCATTTCAAAATGCTATGAATAAATGTAGAAACACATATTTTGCTCAAGTTATTTTAATTCATTATTTCCTTTTCTCTGACACATCAGCAACAACGCATTTATGTACAATTGATTTCTGATATTTTATATCTAAGGATTTAATACCTGTGTGGGCTTTAAGTGGATTCTCATCCCACTTCAGATACCCCCCAACATTTCTTGCAAATAAATAATCGAGTAAGGTGACCCAGTTCCTTTGCTTTGTATAAAATTGAGAGCAGCTACATACAATGCAACTCTGTCATGGGTTCTGTGTTCATTCCTCCTTTTACTCTGTCCTTTCTCCTGTGTGCCTAGTTATTCATCCTTGTTCTTTTTTTCACCCAGATCCCTTCATACTTCCACATCAGCAGGTCGACAAAGGGGCCATCAAATTTGTTCTCAGTGGAGCCAATATCATGTGTCCTGGCCTCACGTCACCAGGAGCTAAACTGTACCCTGCTGAGCCCGATACTGTTGTTGTATCCTTTAAATGTCCAGATGCCGTAGAGTGAATGTGTTGGCTAGTCATTGAGGAGGTAATTTATTATAAGACATACTTATTTGGCAGAGTACAATGCCTTCCAGATGGTCAGTGATGACAAGGTATGAGCTGTTATCATTTGTGGTTGTGTAAGAATGTTGTACATGGTATGTGTATTTTTCTGGAAATTCAGGCCTTGCTTTTTAACATCCTTTATGGGTGCCTATTCTTTGGTTGGTTAGAGATTTTTTTTCCCCACAGCCTATAGATTGGTTTCCTTAATATTAATTTTGTCACAGGCCATAATGGCGGAAGGCAAGCAAAATGCTCTTTCTGTTGGTGTGATGAAAATGTCCTCGGAAAACATGTAAGAGAACTCTCCCCGTTTGTGACTCCTGGAGAGAAGTAGCAGTTAAGGGGGGGGGGGGTGCTGTCTGTCATTTACGGCATGTTTTATATTTGTTGCTTGTGTTGCCAAACGTATCCTGCTTCATTCCACACGTTTATACAGCCCCTGAGAAATTAACATTAGCTGTACAACAGATGCAGAGCCACCAAATACATGGGGGCAGTATGGCCACCTTTTGCCACAAGACTATGCTTATGTGCACTACAGTATATGGGCGTTTACTTACATCCACTCTTTTATAATCAGATTAGTAGTACACATAAAATATTTGAGAGCCATATTGTGATGCTCAAAAGTTTATATAAAGTATAGTATTTCTATAAATTAGGCATATCTTTACGGTTATTTAATTTGGTTAGCGGAGCACACCACGTGCTAATCTTTTTGTATGTAAGGGAAGCAATAAGTACTGAAGGGAGGCGAAGAAAGGGACAGCTCAGCAGCCGCAACGTCTTAAGGAGGAGGAGGTGGTGGTTGTGTGATGGTACTTTTTTGCAGTTTAAAATCTGACGTTTATTAAACAAGAATACGCCGAATTTATAATCTGTTTATCGAATTGTGGGTCTAAGTAAATGCTCATATAGTCATGAAACAAGTATCCTAACAATTTTTTATTCCTTTTATCTAAAGCTTATAATCACAATGCATTTGTCAGCACTTTTCTTTCTGCTGACACAATTCACAGCAGCAACACTATCTTGTTTTACTCCCACTTTTCGAAGATAATAAGTTCTCTTTGGTTATAGTTAGAGATGCACCGATCCTATCTTTTTCTGACCTGATACAGATATTTGAGCTTTGGATACTGAGTACTAGTCCGATACCATTGTTTCTTTAATAAGCTGTTGGTTTTGCCTCACTGTGTAGAAGAGACTGTGATCATTCTTTTGTGTGTAAGAAAACATCAGACTTAACTTAAACAAAGCTTATATTCAGTACATTTAGCCTTTATATACAGTGGAAACCCCTAATAGTGATCATTATAACCGCATGATCATTATAAGCTTTTTTCTTCTGTCTCGACAGATTACCGTATAACTGACATTTGCATATTTATTATATGACTAAAAGGCAATAAAATAGACAAAGTACAGATTTTTACTGAGTCTTTCAAAGTACAATATAGCTATAATAAATTACAGTACTGTACAAATAAAATTGTAAAATTATTGGGGAGTCTGTATCTGACACTGAGAGAATTACTTTTTTCCATCGGGTTTTTTATGCACGCAGCATTAGCCTCAGGTAACTAGCTGAAAGCATGCGGGCTACTGCAAGGCAAAGTAGGGTTATCAAGGTAAAGTAAAAAAATATATATATATATATATATGTGTATGTATATGTGTGTGTATGTATATGTGTGTGTATATATATATATACACACACACACACACACACACACACACACACACAGAGTGGTACCCAGTGTTGGGCATTTCAGGTTCACAAGCAGAAATCCAGACCAGGATTTTGTTTTTACCAACCAGTTCAAGTTCAGCATAAGGAGTCATGGTCACAGAGTATTCAGCTACTGGGTAGAAACAAAATCATGGTCTGGATTTGTAGCTTCTGGGCCTGAAATGCCCAATACTGGTGGTACCTTGGTTCTCGAACTTACTCTGTTCCGGACTCCGGATCGACTCCTAAAAAGTTTGAGTTCTAATAGAATTTTTTCCATAAGAAATAATGGAAAACCAATTCACTGGTTCCTGGCCCCCCAAAAACATCGCTAAATTTGTTTTTTTAAGCATTTAAACACAAAATGAACAGGATAAACAAGAAGGGCATTGTTAATGGCTTCCAAAATGATAGCTCTTATCCCAACATTACCCCTGTCTTGCCCCAATGATCTGCTCCTTCCGTGTGCCAAGTTCCCTCATTAACCTCATGTGGGATTCCCATGTGATCATCTGCTTCAGTTTGTTGTCATTAGTCCTCCGTATTAAGTTCGTGTTTCAGTTTGTTTACCCAGTCTGGTCATTGCTTACAGTGGCTTAAAGTAACGCATTCTGATCCTGACGCAATGCATTACGGTTAGATGCATTGCGACCTCTCACCCGGCTGCACAAACTAGAACTGGCTCTGTGACGACACATTTTTGCCCTTACTGGCTGAAGAGTTTAGTTACACGCATGACTTGTATCCCAGGCAGTTCCGATGTGTAATCTGCTACTTCTCCCGAATATCACGTAAAGCAGTGAGAACTGGTTTTTAGTTAATTTACTTGTTAAAAAAAAAGTTTAAATAAATTACATAAATGCTGTAATATTATACATAAGTTAGTGGTTTATTTATTGTTAGTTACTGTAATGTTGCGCTGCTTTATTTGGTTAATCGTCCCCTCTGTGAAGAAGGCATTCAAGTAAGAATTGTATTGTAGTATGACTCATTTCCTGGTGCGTACAATTTATATTAGGTCAGCATTAACGGTTTATCTTACGATATTCAGATTGAATTCTAGGTCAAACAGGTTTGTTCAACTTTTAAGAAATTAGAGTTCTAGTGAGTTCGAGAACCGAGGTACCACTGTATAGACACAACACCGTAGTTTACATTTTTTTCCTTACCTTGTCATGTATAAAAAGACCAAAAATGAACACTGTAAGTGGACTACTTGATTACTATAATCAAATTATATAGATTATTTAAATTGTATTTGTACAGGAATGATTCTATCCCAAACATTTTGGTCCATAGAAGCAGGCACTATAACTGGTTTGCAGTGTATATGTTTACTTACTTTACTTGAAACCTGAGTTTTCAACTCAGTATTTTATATCAGGATTCACAGTTCTCAGCCTGAAAAGTCTTTGCAGAGGAACTTTGACTGTATGAGCTGATTTATACTTTTGCGTCAAATCGACGCTGTAAGTACTATGTAGCCATGGATCCATGGAACATGCACCTCCCTAAAAATGTAACTACACATAGCAGCAACAAAGACTGCAAGGACTGTGACTGATCTGCTTGGTAGTGTTTTATAGGAACCAAGAAAGCATACACTCAAATGACTAAACCTGAAGCGTTAGTTATATTTAACAATAAATAACTAAACATGTTTAATGTTAGTTATAAATAATGCTTCAGTTAAATTTTCTCTCACTTCTCCAGAATTTACACTATAGTTTGTTGTTGTAGTCTTTTGCTGCTAGCAAACTCCGTGTATTCTGCACTATGGTGCATCTTTAGATGTTTGATGAAATTGTTTGTGTTAAATGGCATGAATTCTGTCCCTTTCTCCTCTTGTTACTGTAGCTGGACAGACCTTACAGTTTGACAAAATGCCGCAGCTTTAAGTTTTTACATAATGCTGTAATTAAGTGGTATTGGTCAGTTTGTACAAGTATGAGTATATGAGCCCGGTATCGCCCTGATGCCTGTATCGGTATCGCTGCATCTATAGTTATAGGTTATTTTGGGTAAATGTAATCTCCTTTTTTGTTTTATGGATATTGCGATATCAAGTACAAATATTCCAAATTATCATGGTGTGATATTGAGCAGTCCTTTTAAAAAATTAAAGTTTACCATTGCTACTTTTGCATAAGCTCTGCATGTATTCTCCTAGCCAATCGTAATCCTGTTCATCCTTGTTGTTTAAATCACTCATAGGTAGGTTTGTGAGAAATTTATTTTGAACTCCTTCTTTGCTTTATAAATTGCAATGTAAATCCATCTATCCATCTTCTGAAACTGCTTATGCTGCTGAGGGTTGCATGGGGGTCTGGAGCCTATCCCAGAGCTACGGGTGCAAGGCAGTGCCAACCCAGCACAGGGCAGACTCGCACACCAATCACTCACACACTCCCACAGGCAATTTGGTAACTCCAAAAAGGCCCCAGTATGTTTTTAGTATGTTGACCCTTGAGCAAGGACCTTAACCCCTGGTGCCACATGCTGGCTGACCCTGCAGCATGACCCCCAGCCTTGAATAAGTTAACGGTCATCTCTGGCAGAGATGGCTGCCCTTTACCTGGCTGGTTTCTGGTCATTCTCAGTGTCTCCTGTGTGGCCAGCAGAACCACAATTAAAAATGCAGATTTGTTTAAAAAAAAATATAGAGAGCAGTCTGTTCATCTTTTCTGTAGCTGTATAAAATTAACAGCAGCAGCATAATCAGATTCTTAATAAATCTTGAGTTGTGTCAACAGACAGACAGCACAGTCCAATCACTTGCTTTTACTCAGAATCAGCTCTATGGAAACCAAAATATTTGCACACGCAAAAGATGCACCACATTGAGTGAGCATCGATGAAAACGATTGTTTGGCTCAAAAGCTGCCTGAAGAACTCATACAAAAGCAGTGGTTACCTACAGAACTAATATTTATGCGAAATAATAAAGTGCCTTATTTGAGTTTGTATTTTTTTTTTTTTCGATTTTATGTGCAGCTTTCAATATTCAACAATGCTGACCCATCTCTATCCCAACAGCGAGAAGGTTAACAAGGGCATCGGCATTGAGAACGTCCACTATCTGAACGACGGCCTGTGGCACATGAAAACCTACAAGTGATGTCCACATCCAGATCTCAACCCCCAGGATAGTGCGAAGCAGCCCCATGTTAAATGGACTACTGTTTACATCAATGACCTTGTAATTAACTGCATCTCGCATATGACCTTTGTCACGTAATAAATGCTTGCATTCAGCCCATATTCATTCCTCATATTGTTTGCATTTAAGCCACCACGTTCATTTGAGGGCACAAAAACATAATGGACCAGTTCATGTTATTTTACGGAAACCGATGGAGGATTCTTAAAACTCGGCTCTGGTTTTCTGGGTGAATACAAAAAAAAAATAGAAAACACTCACCACCATCACTTTTTACAAAATATGCTTTAATATCAAAACTGAATTAGGATAACATGAAATGTTCTTCAGCACTTTTCCAGACGTCATTCACTTTAGTTTTACACACAGTAGAAAAATTGCTATTGGACAGTGAATACTTGAAGTTGCACACAGTGCAGATTGGTTAGAAAACACCAATAGTAAAGTTTTATGAACAAACCTAAGTGTCTTTTCAAAGCAAGCTTGTTTAAACTTGAGAAATGAATGATAGGATGCAGTCGCTTAAAACTTTCCACGATTAGAAGCTCTATGACTTGGAATATTGTTTTCATAAAGTTTCTATAACACTAAATTGGGTGAGCAATCTTCAAAATGAATTTCACTAAATACCAAAACACTTAACAGAATACATTTGATAAGACAGAGGCTAAGATGTCAATTGTTTCAAGGGTTACTTCTCTATGGCTACCGCAGTTAAAATGAGCTCGATTTAAACTGCATCTAAACCAATCATGATACAGCTTCCCATGTGCAGTCTTACAAACACTCAGCCACCCGCAATAAAGGGCCGATCCTTTACCACCATCCTACATGCACAGGTAACCCCTAAGTATCTTTAAAAGCCCTGCATCTCACCTCAGGTCACTCAGGATAAACATGCACCGGACGTGCAAAGGCGTGACCCTGACTACAGCCACCAGGTGGCGGAGCAGCTGAATGCATTTCCTGTGCACAGTATGGAGTTGGGGAAGCCGTCTTAGCCTTTACAGAGCCACAGCAATAAGCCCAGGCCTCCTGTCGCTGGAAGACTGGCATCCAGTGGAAACGGCAGGGACCAGCAAATCCCAGAGTGCCATCTCTGCAGGCAACCCACGCCTCACCTTATAGCTTGTTCAAACACCCGCTTAATTGTTTCAACCCTTAAACAGCTATAAACCAGCTTGAAATAGAACTAAATGTCAATGTGACTTTCGCAAAATGAGATGAAAAGGAGTCTAGCAGCTACAGGTCTATAAAGTGAAAGTAATTTACTTAAGTGCCTTTTTCATGGTTTTCTGGTACCTTAGTGGAGGAAAAGCTGAATTACAACCCAACATAAGGAGCAGCACAAAATAAGTTGAATGCAATGAGTAATTTGAACATTTGCTAATTCACAGGACTGGCATGATGCCACGTATCACTTAGGACCTTAGGAGCACCAAGTTTCCAAGGGGAATTGAAACACTTTAAATGATAAAGTGTGTGTTCCTTTCACAAGAATCATTTAGAATTTTTCAGTGCTTTTTGTTTTGAGTGGGAAATATTGCCTAGGATGTGGCATAAGACTCCTTATAACTGATCAGACATGTCGATGAACTGGTCAGTGTCCTCAGAACTTAGGCAGCACCTGCACTCAAGGCTCCAAAGGTCAGTCATTTTCTGAGCCCACGGGCGGTAGGAACATTAAGGAGTCGTGGAATGCATGTCCGTAGGGGCGGAGCCTGTACACGCCAAACATCATGACCTGCATCTGGTTGGATGTCATGCCAGAGAAGGTGACGGCCATGTCAGAGCAGCAGCTCTCCAGCACATCCGGCGGCCGCTGGGCCAGGCTCTCGGAGATAAGGGAGCCCACGCTGCGGCTGTTGAACAGGCCCCTGCCCTGGGTGTCCTCCCCGTTCTCAGCAAACACACCGCGGTACTTGAGGCACTCGGCAAGCTGCTTCTCCTCGTTCAGCCTCCAGAGGGCGCGTCCACGCTCTGGGCAGCGCTCCGTGTCCTCCAGGGCTTCGGTGAGCCGCCGTAGCGCCTCGCGGCTAAGCACCACACCGCTCTCGTACTCCACATACTCCAGCTCGCCAGACTTGGCCACGCGGCCTATATAGAAGGGCTGCTCCGGCTCCTTGTCCAGCACCAGGTACTTGAGGTTCTCAATGATGGCGAAGGTGGTGGGTCGAGCCAAGAAGAACCAGTGAAGGTCATCCGCGTGGTCGTACGCGTGCCTCAAGGCCTTCCGCATCCCCGCCCACTCGTCCTGCTCCTGCAGCTCCACCGCGTCCAATGTCGTAGAGCCCTCAGGGCTGTAGAACACAGCCCGGTCACAGTGCTTGCTCCAGGTGTCCTTGGCTGTGGTCCAGTGCTCCAAGTTCTTGGGCTGGACCATGATGGCGCAGTACACCCGCACTCTCTGGCCGAGCTCCAGCCTCTGGGCTTCAGGGAGCCGCAGCAGCTCCTCTTTGCTGGGCGCCTTGATGCGGTGGTGGAGGTGGGAGTCCTGGCCGGGGCGCCAGCTGGGTCCATAGCTCACCAGGGTGGACATCACCAGGCAGAAGAGGCTCCCAAGGAACAAGCCCTTAATGAAGGAGCTACCCTCTGAAAGCATGTTCATGGCAGTCTGCCGGCAAAGCAGAAAGAGGCCAGTGACACATCAGCTCCTTGTATCATTTACACTATCACTGACTACATAACTAAGAAAAACACTCCAGAGGAACAGAAACAAAACTCTGCACCCTTGACAACAGCACTCTCCTTCTTACAGGATAGTAATTAGATATGTAAAATAAAAACATCCTACATACTTGAACTCCGAAAGCAACGTATAATATTATCACTGTTATCCGTGTGGTAGTACTGACCATGTTTACATTATTTATTGCTGCCAACTGGGGAAGTCTGAACGATCGCAAACAAAAAAAAAATCCGGAGCTGTCCGATTGAAAATGATAAATTACTAATACTAACGTTAATTACTTTTTAGAAATGCTACTGAAATTAAGCCTAGAACAATAATAACAGATTATATTAGAGCAAGCCAAGGATGTCTTATTTAATTTCACAATGGAGGTATGCTATGTACGGATACAATGGCTGACTTTATATGATGAAGATACAGGCATTTAAGTTATCCTAACAAACAGCCTAAATGTTATACGTTATTAATTCTTTTAGCTTAACTTGTTTATCTTGACTGAATAACGCAATTCATTATATGTATTTCTGATTAGATTAATTGATCTAACACAAGATCTACTGTAACTTAGAAGTAATTAAGAATATGAAATTGGCCAAATCCATACACTAATATACCATCATCTGTATTTCATCCCATCATGTAACACGGCAGAACACCGAATTGCTGTAGCCCGAAATAAAAGGTGTAGCGAGGAGTTTTAAATGCTAATGCGCCAAATTAAAAGATCCTCTTACGCTAATCATGCGTTGACAATCCAGCTCCTGTATTGTAATCCTTCCCTGCATTGTAAATTGCTTTGTATAAAAGCGTCGGATAAATTATTAAACGTACCAGCTTCACTTATATACAGCCCGGTCTGGGGGCTGCAGTTCATATGTGAAGCGCTTTGTGGTAATTATTTTTGGAGGACAGCTTGATAAAAATTAAGTGAAACTGATATAAAGTGAATAACCCGCAGCACTCCGCTAAGTGTCCGTGACGACAAACTCAACATCACGCATCAAAACAAGCCGGAGCTGCAAGCCGAGCCGAGCTAGCTAGACCCGTGATAACTGAAAACACAATTAAAATTAAAATCCCCTGAAAGTATGTGTGCATAATGCTTAAAGCATCGTTACCTATCACCTTTGCTCCGTGGGTAGGATTTAGCAGGTAACAGATCTATGTCCCTTTCTCCGTGGATCATGGCAATTTCGCCGAGGAACCTTCTGTTCTTCACTTTCGACGAACTTCCGGGTATGTAAACCACGTGACCGCTCACGTACGTGATTGGCGCTCGGAATATGAGCCCCGCCTCCCGAACTCATCGTAGACCTTTTTGTGCCGGGCAATTAAAGCTATGATTTGGTTTAGCTGACCGTACGCAGTATTGTTTTGTTCATCCATTTTCTGTGACCGCTTGTCTTATTCAGGTTCGGGGGGAGCGGTGGTCCGGAGCCTATGCCGGAGGCTACGGGCGCAAAGCAGGGAACTACCCAGAATGGGGGTCTCGATTAATATAGGCTATACTCGGTTTACACGGCAAACTGGAGCAGATATTAAATCACCGACGACGCCTTGACAGGCGCACTACATAGCAAAGGCATGGAGAATCGCAACATTTCCCTAGATAAGTGCACTCCGTAACACTATAGTATCGATATATATTAATACTTACATATCGATTGGATACCGTAGCTGCTCTCCCAAACACCACTATCCTTTTGTTTAAATCCATTAAAATCCGACAAAAATCTACACAATAATGACCATTAATGAGGAAAAACGTAGTTATCAAAAGTAACAAAACAAGAGTTTAATATCAGTGTGATATATAATACATACATTACAAAATGTGTGTATATTATATATAGGCCTATATGAATTATTTATACCAGCGACAAATTCATAAATCAAACGATTAAACATTCGTACGGCCAAATAAATTTACACCCCTTGTAAACACGACAACTTAATCCTATCGTTGGAAGAGTTCTAGCAGTTTTTGACTTTCTATCGGTAGCGTGGCCGAGCGGTCTAAGGCGCTGGATTTAGGCTCCAGTCTCTCTGGAGGCGTGGGTTCGAATCCCACCGCTGCCATGGTGCACGTTTTATTCTCACAAAGTGCAACCTGTAGAATAAAACAGGAATGGGTAATACCGCCACGCATGGGATAAAAATAATAGTTACCCACAGCATAATTAGCGAAGCTGAAGCCTCAACTCTTGTTTATGATCTTGATGTACATGAAGGTATACGTTTTTGCAATGCATATACCCTTCTGTCTGAATGACTATTCAAATTGCCCTTTTGTCTGAATGAAATTTCAAGTCAGAGATATTAAAGAATCACCTACAACTCCTGCCTTTGGTGATATCCATATGGATGGATGTCAGTAAACTTTCATCTGCACACAAACTTACAATAGACAATTTTATCACAATTATACATTATTTGTTGGGATTCCCATTGCACATTTGAAGATGAAAAACCATCAAGAGTAACACTATGTCTTTTAGTTCCAGTTTGACTTTTTCAGCTCAGCAACAATTTGATAAAAATATGATTACCTGTCATGATGCACAAAACTGGTATCGCAAGGAAAGACCATTAAACTCCTGTCAATGTCAAACTAGTTCAAAGAAATACAGCATCCCATAAGCTTTGTGGACCCTTAGTAGAAGTGTGCAGTCATTGAGCATTTTATATGTAGGCACCATTCCTCACCTGGAATGGCTTGGATGAAGAATAAAGGAAGGATCCAGTGTTTCCAATTGCAATATCATATCCCGTGAGACACTTCCATCCATCATAGTCCAAGAACCAGATCTTTCAGTAATGTTCCTCTGGTACATTATTAGAAACCTTTCACTTTGACAAAGTGCCCATGTAACCCCATTTAAAATCTGGGAACAAGGACTACTATAAAATGCATACCTTTATACATCCTGTGCTGTCTAATTTATACTCTGCAGTTTGGGCTGCATTTTGCTAGTTTTCTGTTAAGAGTAATCAAAATGTATTTAATATACCATTTCATCTAAATATGTGTGATCAGCATTCCAATGTAATTACTACAAGGGGATGCCCTGCAACAGCACTGCTTAACTTGTTTTTACAGAAGTAAATAACCCTACAAAACTTTAACGATAATAATGACGGTATAATGGAACATGATCTGAATGGGGAGGCCTGTTGGGTGAATTATGTGCAGTGAAGAAGAACTTTGCTAAAATCAAATGGCAACCAAATCACTGGATTTCTGGTAACAAGTGATAATAGGTTATAACTAAAGATAACAAAAACAACATCATAATTTTTGTTATCTGAGAAAATAGTTTTATTTTTAGAACTTCACAAATCCATATCTGGTGGCTGAATGTATTTATCCAGAAGGTTTTATTGGTGCGATGCTGTCTATTCAGTATAACTCTGACCAGCTTTCCATTGTGTCGAAATTTAAACATTTGTCAAGGCTCTCTGTGCAACCAGAGATAGGAAAGATTTAAAATGATGACCAGTCCCCCATCACATCTGACGAAGGTGCCTGTACGTCAAGGCTGTTTGCACAGGGCTGATGTGACATGATGACATATTACAGGTGTCAAGACAAATGGTGGAGGGAGAGATAAAAGTGAAGTCCCCGAGGTGGAAGAGTGGAGAAAGAAGTCGAGGAACCGTCGCGATGCTGACCTGGGCGCTGATCTGCATTGTTGCAATGCTGCATACTGCAAAGAGAACCCAGACTTTTCCACTCTATTCTGGCATGAATCTGGCGCCCCCAGCAGGTAGGTGAAATCATTCCAAAGCCTGCATGCGTATCTATGGTTTGACCTTCGATAGGTAATTTAACCTGAACTATGCACAAAATGTCACTTTTCATGTTGGATCATATATTTTCCTCCAGTGGTGAGCTTGTGACTTTGATGTTTAGAAGATCTATAACTTCTGTTCAAGACTATGAGTACAATATAATGGTGTAATGATACACAGAGTATTTAATTTTTAATTTTGCAATTTATCCAGTGACCTTCTAAATGTCATATGGGCAGCAGGTTGCACAGTACTTAAGGGAATGGATTTTTATACCTGGCTTTTAACAAACGGGCTCGTATAAATCAGGACTTTCTCTGCCAGCTCCTGGAGGATGGGCTCCCCCTTTGAGTTTTTCCTTGCCACTGTCACCTCTAGCTTACTTTCTGGGGGCTTTGCACTATAAATAAATTGAATTGGAAACAACAAAAAAATTGACGGCTATTATAAAAGTCACAAGGTGAAAAGGTCTTTGTGATTTAGGATGGGTCAGAGGTACAGAGGATGGGAAAATGAGTTAAACAATGGTAAAAATATGATTTGAATACATTTAGGATGTCAATAACAGTAGCACTATAACTGTTGGGTACAAAATCTAGTGATGTACTGTATTACTGTCAATTTATAGTCTACCACTTCTGTTTAGGGTTGAATTAATGTCCATAATGTTTATTCCACAAGAGAATCAATATTGGAATAACTTGCCATAACGAGTTAAGTCTCAGCTTTTTGACTGATAGTGACAAATTTCATGTCTTATTAGAACTGATTCAGAAACTGGTAGCAGAGGAGGAGGGAGAGCAGACAGACGTGGAGGATCGCAGGCATGTCAAATTCCAGTTGGATCCAAACAGTGACACATGGGCCAAAGGTAAGGAAAGGTTCTCTATGACTTTCAACAGGCCACTTCAAAGCTGGCGGAAATTCTTGTGTACCTGTTGAGTGGTAATGGTTAGATTGTGGTATCGTTTTTAGCAAGAAATACCCAATATTCATCATTACAGTGAATATTCAAACATGAAACAGTATCGAATAAAGTGGAATAACAGCAATATATGAAATATGCTCCACCCAGATGTCAACTTAATCATTGTTTTTGAAACTCTTCTCCTTCCTCTGTATGGTTCGAGCAGCAAAAAATTCCTTGCAACAAGAAAACATCAGCAACATGGTAAGATAACAGAAGTGATGCAAGATGTTAGATTGATATACTGGACACATTAAAACCCAGTTATGTGTGATGCAGTCATTCCTTTCTATGTTTGGCCAAAATGCTGCATTATCGAATGAGCAACGTTAGCTGTACTTTTGGTGTGGGTACTTTGACGTATTTTTGATCAAACTTACATAGAATATGACTTTCAATCTGTCAGTCCATCTCTTAATAGCCTTATAACTAAAGTGAAGATCACTGAGTTTGATTGTGTCCCTTGGCGCGTCAGCAAGGAATCGATTTGCTCCCAGAGGGTCGTGTTCTTAATTTCCCTGGACTACTCCTCTAGTGCTGGTTATTGCCATGTGGATTTTTAGTTGTTGTTATAACACCCCTTGGTCTACTTGTTTCTACTTGTGCTCTCGGACCAGGTGGAGGATTTAAAGAATGCCATGCTGAAGCTGGCTCCTCTGCGAAACTCAGGCTTCTTCCGCCAGAGCCCGCCAAAGACCACCAAGAGAGGTTAGGTTCTGGAGGCCACTATGTTTTGGCAGCTATGGTCCTCAGCTGAAATTGCATTACTAAGGCTTAGACTGCAATGTATTTGGCTGCAGAGTGATGAAGCTATGAATTGTGAAGCTATGAATTTTGACTAGGGATGGATGTTCCATGAATTTCCAGTGGAGGAAACTTTGGGAATTTATATTTTCGCGAGTATCAACTACTGTTAAACATCCAAAAACATTGACGATATTTTGATTTAACTTAATATTTTATTGAACACAAATACATTTCCCTTGCTAACATTATTGAGCCACACGGTCAGAATGTGCTCAATATGGAGAATCTGACAGTCATAGATGCTTTATCAAAGAGTAACTGTCTGGTTCAGCTGGGGTCTCGAACGGGTGGGAGTCAGGCTCAAGGAACCCCAAGTTTGCCCAGATTAACACCAGCTTCTCCACCTGTACATTTGTGAGCCTGTTGTGGACTTTTGCGTGTATATCGCCACAGAGAGACCAAAGACAAATCTGAGTATGTGTCACACTATTGTTATCACAAGATCTCATATGAGCAAAGACCCATCCATCGGGGTGATACTGAGCTAGGCCTGCATCATCACAAAATAAACTTTGTTAAAACCACAGTGACACCAGTCAGCTGACTAGCTAGCCAAATTATTGTAACTCATCCATTAGCCTGTTTAATGGATCACTTTAGGGATAGCTGTTTAGTTTTCAAAAAAATGATGCATCCTCTTTTACAGATAAATTTTATATTTAAAACAATAACAAAAATGTATGTATCATAGCAGAGCCTTTCTCCTCATCTGGTGCAGACTCAAACATGCACGGGAAAAAGTACCTACAAAACCTACAAAACTGCATTCTCCAAAATGATGACTAGTTGGAGTTGCATTATAAATTCCCAAAATTCCTATGAAAATGTTTGCAGACACTTTCTGGAACTTTAGCAGAAATTTTCTGCCTTTGCAGCCCTGAGCTTCTGTTTAAATGCCAGTCCTCAATGGGTCCCTCACTCCTATGGCAGTGTGGAACTGCTTAACTTCAGCAGGAATTAACACCAGGAATAACACAAACCCTGCTCTTCTCTCATTTTTCCAAACAGCTTGCTTCTGGAAGTACTGCGTGACAAACTAGCTGAGACCTAGTTTCCTGTGAGAAATGAGCCGCATCCTGGCCTGGCCATGGAGACCTTGTCTTTGTATCCCCAACCCATGGTCCACATGAGTTTCTTGCAGAGCCTGGAAACAACATGTCTGTTGTTTTGTATATTAAGAAAGAAATATATTTTTGAATTTTAGAGGTGTCACCCCACCCTGTGGTTGAAAAAGAAGTGTGCGTTTGATTGGAAGAACATTGTGTTTTATTGTGCCTTTGAAATAAAAGGGTCTATGTCATTTACTTTTGAGGGGTATAGCTTTGTGTTATGTTGTCCAGAGCAAAAACCTTATGGTTAAAAATCAAAACACCACAAACAAGTGCCAAAACACCAATACAGTAAAATTACATAACCTCTTGAACATTATGATTCAAGGGAATAAGACTGTAATAGCATATAGAGGAGCCAATGAGGAGCCAATAATCAATGAGATATTTGTCCACAAGGTGGCAGTGCAGCCTCTGGGACGTGTTCCTCCCCTCCTCTCAAGTACACCAACATGCTAATTAGTTTCTCAAGTGTTTCAAATTGCTACAGGCTGAAGATTAGGAAATATCAGGTTGTTGTCATAAAAGGCTCCAGTTAGATAAATGGAACGATACGTGGTGAGTGAGAAACTTTATTGGATTTTATTTCCATTCGGTCCATTTGATGCTTGTTCCTGTTCCACCAACAAATGTTTTTGCCAACTACCAAATCAATAAACCTCTGCTAAGAAGAGTATGCTAAAACCACTGGGCTGTTTTCCTTCATTTTCACTTAGCTCTATCGCCACAGTGCGTGTTTAGCATAAAGTATATAGGAAAATATATTTATGTATATTTACACTATGGACACATTTTCAAATAGTTGCATATTACAAATACAGTTAAGTGCACATCAGAACTCTTTGTGCCATATAAACATAATAGGCAGGAGAAGCTATTCAAACATGCAATGTGTGTAACTGGATTCAAAGTTGTTTATCTATGACAATGTTTTTAAACATGTTGTTTTCTTGGACTATGTTATTTCGCATTTAAGTAAAAATGCTAAGAAGTTCATCTCCTATAAAGTTAGTTATTGAAGGACTGGTGGGTCCTTAGCGGAAAGCTAAGTTGCATCTCAGAGGGGTAATATATTTTCTGAGCTCTACACAGATGCTTCCTCCTGTCGCTTGTTTACTAATATTGGAATTAGGCAAAACTCCCAGGCAGCCTCATCTTCGTTTATATGCAGGGCTGGAAGACGACTGTTGATGAAGGAATGGAAATGAGGTTCTCTCCAGAGGCTTGGAAAAGGTGAAAATCCAGCAAAAAGAGGCGGTGCTCATTTCCTGCTTGGCGTGTTTCATACTGTTATATATAGTGAGATTGGCCTCCAGGCTCCGGCCTACTTGAGGTCTGTTCACTTCTTGCTTGCCACGTTCAGGTAGGCCCTCTCGATCTCAGCACTGGCGGGACACGTCTGGCTGAACTCCTCTCGCTCATAGGCATTCCGCAGGTAACGCCACACTCCTGAGAATTCGGCGGGGATGTCGAAGTCACAGTACTTCTTGGCAGCGACCTGTACAACAAGAATAATTTTTCAATATAAACAGATTGAAAAGATAGGTTTACCACTTTCCCTACGAAGGGCCACCAATAACAACAATTAATACAGGAATTCAGCAATTGAAACAGCTGTGGAGTATGATGCTGCGATGATGAGTATGATGCTGGGATGATGAGTAAGATGCTGGGATGATGAGTAAGATGCTGGGATGATGAGTAAGATGCTGGGATGATGAGTATGATGCTGGGATGATGAGTAAGATGCTGGGATGATAAGTATGATGCTGGGATGATGAGTATGATGCTGGGATTATGAGTATGATGCTGGGATGATGAGTATGATGCTGGCATGGAATCACGCAATTGCAGTGGAAACTTCAGTGTGACTAACCTTGATGACATGGAGCTTGGGCAGCAAGTTGCAGTCAGCCAAAGTCAGCCTGTTGCCGTCAAGGAACTTCCTGTTGGAGACAAGGACGTCCTCTGCAGAATTGTGGTCGATCTCTTCAGGTAGGGGTGAGTTCAGATACTCATCAAGCCGCCTGAATTCCCGCAGCAGCGCCTTCTCGTGAACTGCATGGGTCCATTGTATGAGTAAGGGCCCAGGGTACGAGGACGGACAAGGAAGAAGACATTCATTTAGAGGCAGTATTTTAATCTGTCCACAATAATACTCATTCTGAGGTCGATTTCTAATGTGTCCACAATTCCAGCACTGGAGTATTCAAAGTCTTTCACATCAGAAATATTCATCCACCACTGGCTTTTACGCAGAAATCATCATTATTTCAGAAGGAAATCCTTTTTTTTTCATTATGCACTTTTTTTGCATAGTGTTATAATCTTACGCATCATGTTGAACTTAGAGTTGGAAGGGAGAATAATCTCGATGTAGGAACCTACGTGCTGCAAACACGGCACCCATCACCCTTCACATCCTCTTACCTTTGCTGGTGGGGCTGTTCTTGATGAAAGCCGAAAATTTGGCAAAAATGTCAGCGCCAACATCAAAAGACTCTTTGTTTGTGGGGCTGAGGTGGGGGAACCTGTGGCGAGCGAAGGGAAGGCAGAGGTGATCTGGGGCTGCCGGCAAGACGGGCGGCCTGCCCACCTCTCTCTGCATCTGGGATCGATAAACCCGGCAGGGATGTGGTGCAGCACCCTACCTGGGGGGCGCCAGTGTCTGCTCCAGGAACTCTTCAATCTTCAGGAAGTCCGTCTTGAGCTCACCATTGTACAGCAGAAACGGTGGGTTTGTCCCTGGAGCAAGATCTTTCAGCTCTGCAGGCTTCCTACAGTCACGGAGGGCAGAAAGGAGGAAGCAGGTGGGATGGGGGAAGGGAAGCTTGGGGTCAAGTGGCGGCCTTCAGCTTCCAAAGCAACCTAGAAGCCCCTCCCCCGCCTCCCTCCTAACCGCTGGCTGTGAAGCCTCAGTGTGCTATATGCAGAAAGTAACAGCAGATAAGCATGCTGGGTTCTTGATGCTTGAAATAGAAAATGCCCTAAAAGACCAATAAGAGACTTATATACTGTTCTGCACTTTAACCCTAACCGCCATCAGCACTGCGCACTGCTGTGAGGTGCCTGTTGTGTTTGGCTGTGAAGCTCAGTGTGTCTCCCTAAACGCACGGCCCCACGCCGACGTAACACACAGCAGAATGATCCTTTGTCGTTCCCCACAAGTTCTCTCCAGCCGCAGTAACCTTGCAGCCAAGTGCCGCTCAGTCAAGCCCGAACCCAGATCTTTTATTATGGTTAATGACGAATGAGCCAGAGAAGATGCAGTAAGTCTGGGAGCGGGATTCCCGGAGGGCTTGGAAGATTCACTTCAGAAACGTATTCCGGAACCGTCACTGAAGGACTGTTAAAAATGTAGGATTCGAAGAATCACAGTATTTAAGTAATGCGACCTGATTACTTTCCATTCCGAATGTGGACAGAACAGAAGAGGAAAGACATGTCAATAAGATGACTTTAACTTCTGCAAAAATTCTGAAAGGCAACAAAATATTGTAAGATAACCTTAGAAGATGAAGGCACACATGACACATTGTATTGTTTCACTTACTAAATGGTTTAAGGGCGTATTTAGTGTTTTCTTAACAAAATCGATAGCATATAGAACTTTGCCAGACCAATATTTATTTAGATTGAACGCAACGAACTCAACATGAAAAGAAAATATTCTTCATGAAGCAGCCAAAGGCAGCAGGCTCCCTAGCTGTACATCTTATCAAATGGATATTAAAAACATTGGCCTGAGTAACATTAGGGCATTTAATTATTTTTTATCACCTAGCAATAAGTTATTGAAACCATAAGGAACAGCTGGCCTTCTAATTAATCTGCAATGAGAAGCCTGTTAATTCCATGGGATTTATACATTCTACCATCAATTTTTTAATGTCTGGATTCTGCCTTTCTGTATGCATTTTCCACATAATGGAAATCATAGGGTTTTAAACATCTCTTTTACACCATTAAAAAAGACTATACAACACTGCAACACAAAGACACTTATAGTGGCGAAGCATTCTTTGCAGTGACTGCCCCAGTAAACGGTTCATCTGAGAGGAGAGTGACACCTTGAGAAAGGAATTGTGGTTGCATTGGGTTAAATTACTGTCTTTCAACATTGGGGTCACCTGGAATTCAAATGGGATCCCCTGAAATGTTTAGCAATTGATAAAGAAAAAGATTACTTATAAAAAAAAATTCAACTAATTATTATTATTTTAAAAAATACAGTTAAAACACCAAATACAACATTAAACAACTGTTCTTTCATGTTCATAAATATCAACAAATAACATAAATGAGGTTAAAATAAAATGATCGCGATCACCTTCAGCCTTGTGAAGACAAGCTCGCCGAACTGTAAATGTGATCTGGGAAAATAAAATATGACTTTGTGCACTGATCTGCCTACTCTGTATTTGGAACACAGTATAACAAACATGATCAAAAACTAATTCTAGAAAAAAAAATGTCTATGGGGTCACCAGAAATTTGTGATGTAAAAATGGAGTCACAGGCCAAAAAAGGTTGGGAGTCACTGGGTTAAATCTATCAGGAATGTAAAGTCTAATAGGGGGCAGCTAAACAATCTTTTGATTCGTGAACATAGTTTTCACGCATATCATAGTTACTGTATGTGACAAAACAGAGGATGAAAAGAACAGCAAGCAAGGGAAGAGGCTGAAGGTCAGAAGGTCAGACCTACTTCTTCATGTCGACAGTGGTGACTGTGAACTTGACTCCCTTCAGCCAGAGTACCATGAAGAGCCTCTGGCAGAAAGGGCAGTTCCCCACGTTCTCCCCATCCAGGCCGGCCTATAGAGGAAAGCATGGAAGATCACGTTTTGTAGTCCATAGACTGCCCTTAGACAACTCCCTCTCAGAAGCTGCAGCAAGCGTCCTGATTAGGCTACTTAGTCACAATTAAGAAGTTTATAACTTGTGTGACTGCCCCTCTACTATAAAATACAAAGCTGGAATGAAGGATATAGTCAGCAACCATGGTCCAGCACGATTACAGCTTTGCAAACACTCCCTTGCAAACCCACACCATGAGGAATTTTCTGGAAAGTTTGACATGGAATGTTGGAAAAGCACCATCAGAAAGGCAGATTCAGAGCGACAGCTTCTCCCGCGGAGAGCAGAACTATGTCAACTTCCCTCATCTGATATAGCTGGACACATCTGAGCATTACTCCGTCACAAATGTAGCGGTAGTGAAACTAAGCAGGAGCGTGGAACATGTCCAAGCCTCGCGTCAGTCACATGGAGAGCTAAGGAGGTGCAGAGGTGGGTGTGGCAGCAGATGGGTAGGTGGGGCTGTGTTCACATGTCTAACAAAATAAAGGGTGTGACAAGGATATGGTAATGAATGGGGTTTTGTCCATGTGCCCGGCCGTCCACAGGGAGTGTCCCGGGAAATGTGGCGGGAAATACAATGTCCTAGCTTAGAGTTTGTGCCAGTCAAACGCAGGGTTTTGGGGCATCAGGGACAAGCGCAACATAGCTCCACCCCATGCTGTCTGTATGTTGATAAGGCGGGGGCCTCCTGTACGCATTTTCTGGAGAACATGATAAAAACGTCTCACCGGGAATGCTAGCTTAATCGTTGACGTAGCCCCGTTAACCTCCTCTGAATGATGCTGTGTGTAAAGCTATCCTGTGAGACTTGCCCATATTCCAGATCCTACCTCTAAGAATGTCAGCACTACTCAGTGGCATATAAAGCCGTATGTAGCAGAAGACACAGAAGCATTTCAGCTGAGAAACTGTCTTTCTGAAAACTCATCTTCATATGACTGTAATTTTCACTAGGGAGAAAAATAACCTAGTTTGAAATATATTACTTATATTAAAATTATATTTTTACCACTGTTCCACTGTTACCATGTTCAGACTAGAACATTCTAGGAATACTGTAAAGACACAATGATTCACCATAAAGTTTACAGACTCTGACACGTATTTTAAACATTAAGGAACATAAGTAAACACTGAGGCATGTGAACAAAAGTGAAGAATGAAGGACTGACCTTAATGAAAAGCTCGATATTGGGCTCTCTGTCTGGATTTGGCCTCAGAGCCATGATATTCCTCTGCAATGGTGGGAAGGAAGCACAATATCTCCACAGATAGCCCAGTTATCTCAGCGACGTCCTGGCCAGCGAGCGTCCAGCTTCTGATGATTGGAGGGATCCAGCTAGCTCCGTGGAGAGAGTGCGACTGTGTCCGTTGGTGCTGTGTGAGGGAGAGAGGGGAGATTCCAGGAACCCGCCTGAGTAACCAATCCCGGCCAAAATCTCTGTGTGTGCGTGCGTGTCTGAGTGTGTGCGTGCACTAGCTGGCTCCTTCAGCTGTTTCCCCCCACAGGGGCTGGCTTAAAAGGCCAGAAAAAGGGAGGGCAAAAGAATTGGGCGTTGGGGGCGTTTGTATAAAAGCCTGGTGCCAGGCTCAAAATAGGTTGTACACTCAGTGAAAGATCTTGTGGAAAAGGTGTGGTCTCCACATCACGACCGTGCTGCCCATCACATGTGTCCATGATAGTACCGCTGTCACCAGATTCTCTTATCTTTGGTGCCTAGTTTGTATGGCTTCCAAGTGTTTCCAGATTTCCCAGAAACCCTGCTCTATCCTGCCCCATACAAAACTGTTTGTGGGGAGGGTGGGGGCGGGGGTTTGTTCCATCCCGGAGGGTGGGGGCGGGGGTTTGGTCCATCCCGGAGGGTGCAACACATGAGTTTATGGGTCTGAGTCAATTTACTTATATCTGATCCTTTGTTTCCCTGCTTATTTGTGAGAGTTTCCCCCCTTGTAACTCTGAGCCCAGATGCTTATCTGTCCTGTGTTTCCTTTCTGGCGCCTGCTGAAACTACATGTTTTTGTGTTTTGACAATTTTTTTGTCGTTGTATTTCTTACAACTCCTTTCATCTTGAAATGTGAAAAGTCCAGTTAGAATGACAGTAGAAAAGGGCCATTTTCCCAGATTGCCCAGATTACGTTGGAGGGCTTTCCCACACACAGGTGTGACCTGGCTTAAACTGCCTTTCATTGCAGACTTCATCCTGTGTTTCTTGTCAAAAACTGAATTACCAATGATGTGAATCACTGAGTCACGATGGGTTAGTATGAGCTCACCACACTGAGAAAAGTAGGTTCTTTCCTGTGGAAAAGGGAAGCTTACAGAAAAACGCCCATGAGAGCTGACATCACATCAAACATTTTATGGGTGGAAAGGTCTAAGCAGGCCTTACACTCTGAGCCAGATTTGAGGCTGTCACCTAGAGCAGACCTTACACTCATTGGCGGTTCTAGACGGGGGCCAGGGTGGGCCAGGGCCCCTGTAGAATTGCTCTTGGCCCCTGTTATGGCCC
>JABFDZ020000002.1:20551818-20561941 GCA_019775955.2 Pollimyrus isidori
GTGTAACCTAGCTAATACAGGGGTTGAAACTACAATATCCATGTAGTGGCACTCAGTGCTGGCATGGGGTGGTTGATGGCATGAATACAGCTCTATACCTCAAGAGAAAAGCCTTTGCTGTATGCTGAGATACACGAATAGGCAGGGTATGTGCTTTATCTGTGAAGATTTCCTAGCTGTGTAGATATGATTATATCTCTCTCGCCGCTCCTATCTAGACACCAAGGATTGCTCTGCTAGGCTAGAACACAAGGGGGCTAATAATAGAGTAGTGTGTGCGGGCGCATGGTACGGCTTCACCAAAGCCCGCCTGTCACCACCGCCCCTCGAGATGGGTGGGGTCACCAGAGGAGGTTACAGGGAGGCAACAACCACTGACACTGCTGTGCCCATTAAAGTCAGGCTGCTACAAAGGCCCACATGTTTCATTTATAGAAGATGACAACTTATCACTGAACTATACACATAAGGGAACCAAAAGTGGCAAATCTGCCCATTCAGGATGAAATCCATTTTCTGTTTCCTTGACGATCAAGTGCCCTGCCTGGAAAAGATGACTAATTTATTTTTAGACGGTGATGAATGCAGTTATATATGACTGTGTGGTAAGGTCTGATGAGTAAGACTGGTGGTTTGTGGCCAGAGCTTCAGTTTGCTGTGAGGCTGGAGACCAAGATCAGGCTTAGATGTTATCGCGAGATCCTCTCATGGGATGTATAAGAATTTAAATTGTTGGGGAACACAGAAAAACAGAGCTGAGGAAATGAGGACTGGCTGGTATGGGTGTCTCTCAGCTCCAGGCTTCACTCCCACTGACCGACCTAATCCTACTGGCTGGGAGGCATCATGGTCAGCAAATGCATAAATACTTCAGATACTTTGGGAAGCACTTTGGTTGATGGCCATGGCAACACTAAGGAGGGAAATGCCTTTGATATGAGTCACGGGCCATTAGTGTGCCGGAGTCGCACCCTGGAGAACACTGGCTGTCCATTCGCAGCGTATAGTGTCATCTCCGACTGTCAACCATACTGGAGCTAAATGCCAAGAATGAAAAGGTTAAAGAATTTTAAAAAGGACTAGTGTTTTTTCAGCATTTTTCCCAATGTTTTTTTTTGCATCTTTCTGCACATAATACTGTGAAATTCAAAATCCATAACATTCAGCCTTTTTAAGGGCCAAAAATGATTCCATTAATACAGTACATTCCATCACTACATTAAATTTTATTATATAAAAGTGTTTAAAATGACACTTCGAGGCTCAGTAAGTAGCACTTGTGTCATTTTGCCGACCCGTGCACATGGGCTGGATCCCCCCCAGCTTACCTGCACAGGATCCTGCGGAATCACACGGCTCATGCCTGTCAGGACGACACGCTCTCCATCAGCTGCCCCTCCAGGTCTGCCATAGCCGTCCTCTCCGCCTTCTACGGCCGCCGTGTACCGAGCGAGAACCTGTGCCCTCCGCCACGTGCCAACGCCACGGCAGAGAGTGTGGACTGCACGTCCGCCGTCGCTGTCCAGGTAGTGCCACGTCATCGCAGGAGGGGGCAGGGGGCTCATCCTGTCCTAATGCGGGGTTCGTCTGCCGCCAGAAAGTGATGCATGAATGCCAGGATCAGCGAAGTTGCAGCATACCTGTCAACAGCCATGTGTTTGGCTTGGACCCCTGCCCATACACCAGCAAGTACCTGATTGTGTCCTACAAGTGTCGTCCAGGTGAGTGCCACTCAATCAGACTCTCCACGGGTCCACAGATAGCATGTGAACAGGCAAAACGGATAGAATACAGAAGTTTATTAGGCTATGTTCACACTACAGGACAAATGTGGCCCAAATTCGATTTTTTGCTCATATATGACAGATCGCATTTTTTCATGACAATGTGAACAGCACAAGTCACGTGGAATCCAATTTTTTCAATTCCGATTTGGGCCACTTCACTATGTGGTCATAATTCGGATGCAGGTTTGAGTTTTTGCAATCCTACCTCAGTTTAAACAGCAAAATCGGAATTCATGTGACTTTTACGTCACTCTCAATCGACGTTCGTCACAATTCTGCGCGGGCGGAAGTCACCATATGTCTCCGTCAGAGTGCCAAACATGGAGGAGAGCAGAGAAGCTGGCCAGTGGAGGGACAGTGAGGTGCTGGATTCAATAAGTATTTGTGTGATAAATATTTGTGTGAGATAAATGTGTTTAGGCTAAACTGGGAGGCTTATATCGTAACCGTTAGGCTGTTTAAGCCTAACTTTTCATTTCTTTATGGTCTTACACTATAAGTACATGAATATCAGGAATGACCATCCTTATTCACAAAGGCCCGGTGTGTATGCAGGTTTTTTTGGATAACCTGTAGGTCAGCTGTTCAAACCCAGGTGTGAGGACCCCGCAATCAGTCCTCTAATTAGTTTATTAGCGAAAACCCGCATTCACCCTGGCTCTTTCTGGATAAGACTGGCAACCCCTAATCTAAAAGGTATATAAACAAAAGGTGTTTTAATATTGCATCATAGAATTTTGTCTTCTGTTTACATTATATATTTGACCATTATTTTTGGTCTACTTTTTAAAGGAAATGAATTGCACTGCTTATTTGTCAGAATGTCTCACAGCACCACTTAATAGGTAACACAGAATCTCTGTGTGAGCACAGGTGAAAAATAACCTCTCAGAATGTGTCCCTACCCATGTCAGAGAATCACCGGAGCCGACTGGTATGTGAGAATGAGAGGCTGCGCTTGTCGTGTAAGAACAGCACCGTTCTGGCCATCTACTCCGCCACGTTCGGGCACCAGCTGCACGGGAGCCCCCACTGCCCGCAGGAGCACACAGCCACGCCTGACATAGGTCTGCTCAGGGGCTGGGTGTCCTTTGTTACACTCTGATTCTCTATTAAACAAATTACTGCCCAAACGTAATCGGATCATTTGTCAGGAAGTTTGAAGACTGTTGGAAAAAACCAACATTATGGCAACCTTTCCTGAAGACAGAGTGCTAATTCCCAGTCGTGTCAACATCTACTGACCTCTAGTGGAAATAAAGGGCAACTGCTGTCAGAATCCATCTGTTTCCTATACTCGCTTGTCCTATTCTGAGTCTCAGGGGTCCAGTGTCTATGCTAGAAGCTACTGTATGGGCACAAGGCAGGAAATTACTGTGGATGGAATGCTAACCCATCTTGGGGTATGCACACCATTTACACCTACTGGGAAATCAGCAACACCAATTAACCTGTCCGTGTGTCTAGAGGTTTGCCTAGTGGTCTGTCTATGTGTCTAGCCAGCTGTCTGTGTGCCTACCGGGCTGTCCGTGTGTCTAGAGGTCTGTCCGTGTGCCTATACGGCTGGCTGTATGTCTAGCGGTCTGTCCGTTTGCCTAGCAGTCTGTCTATGTGTCTTGTCGGCTGTCTGTGTGTCTAGCAGTCTGTCTGTGTTCCTAGTGGTCTGTCTGTGTGCCTAGTGGTCTGTCTGTGTGTCGCGCGCGGTCTGTCTTTGTGCCTAGTAGTCTGTCCATGTGTATAGCAGTCTGTCTGTGTGTCTAGCGGTATCTCTTTATGCCTAGCAGGCTGTCAGTATGCTTAGTGGTCTGTCTGTGTGTCTAGCGGTCTGTCTGTGTGCCTTTCAGAGTGCCTGTCACCCTCTGCTCTGAGGCGTGTATCCCGCAGATGTCACGGCAGGACAAACTGCTCCATAGTGGCCGACACACAGGGCTTTGGGGACCCCTGCTTCCCAGGGCTCAGGAAGCACTTGCGAGTGTCCTTCACATGTGGTGAGTAATGGGCCACTGAGCCACAGTCAACACATTGATACTGCAGGGAATGTATGCTAACTGAGGAAGAAGGGGCCTAAAATGCAAAAAAAAAAACACAATTGCATGGCAATATACTCTAAGTGAATAATCAGTAATTTGAAATTAATTATAGGCAGGCTCCTTTCCAAAACATTGGAATGGAAAGTAACTGGAAAGACACAATTATCTATCTATCTATCTATCTATCTATCTATCTATCTATCTATCTATCTATCTATCTATCTATCTTATCATTATTACAATTATTGAGGTATAGAGCTTATTACTGTATTATTATTATTATTATTATTATTATTATTATTATTATTATTGATGTTGTTATGGTTGTCTTGCAGCAAAAAAGCCTAGGAAGTGCAGTATGTAGAATAGCTTTATAAAACGTTAAAACTTGTGAATAACTTTGGATAAAATGCTCCTTAAGCAACAACCTGCAAAAACCATGGCCTATCTCCACTGAATATACAGAACTTCCTTGAACAGGTGCAAAGTTCATGTCCAGAAAGTACAAACCTAGACCAAGATTTAGTGTAATTCAACCAGTTGAATATAAGGAGTCACAGCCACACTTATCTGGTTGGTTGGAATGAAATCTTGGTCTGGATTTATACTTTCCACCTCTATCAGAATCACACTTCATTTGCCAGAGACATTACCTGTGGTGAATCGGTTACAGAGAATAAAGTTTACAACTATTAAGACAATACATAACATTGACTTAGGGGGACGTACAAGGAGCTAGATTATCTAATATGCAGTAATGCTCTATATTAACTGCACCTCAATAATGCATTCATTATGCATTCAGAGAACAAACGGAATGTATGTATACCTTAACATCCTAACATCTCTTAACAGCTTTAATATACATTAATAACAAATATTATATGACTATACAATTATAAGGTTTGTTATTATCATATAATGTTTGTTATTAATGTATGCTATGGCATTATGAAGGTGCTGTTAATGTAAAGTGTAACCAAATATGCTGTACACTAGACACCCTACAATACACCACACCCTACAGAAAGGAACAGACTATACAATGCAGGAGATTTTGTATCATATTGCACTTGAAGAGTAAAGCACTATGCTCCGTCTCATCCAGTTCCCAGGTATCTACTGGAAGATGTTGGCCAGGGCACTGTGGACCCTTTCTCCATCGCTGACTACACACACGGTAACAAGGCGCCTGTCGTGCAACAGGCCTGTTTTGTGTTGTGCCGGCTGATTCCCCTTCCCTGCAGGGCTGCCTCACTAAAACAGGCCGCAAAAAAGTCAGTTCCATAACAGCTCTGTTTCATGTCGCAATGTGCGGGTGCCCTGCAGAGGTGATTTCCCAGGGGATATCTAAGGGTGAGTAGACTAGCACGGCGACTAAGGATATGGATTAACTACAAAAATACGGGGCAGTTCTTCAGAATGTGAATCTGCTGAAATTCAAGTTGGCGTTTCTATGATACGAAGGTTCAGATACAAGAACACAGGTGGGGTTCAGGTGCACCCCTTTAGCGCGCAACATAACAAGAAGTCATTGCCCAGACCGCTAAGCCACTGAGCTGCTAAGCCAGGTCCCCTCTCACCTGCAGGTGGCTGGTACACCGGCCCAGGCGTGGCACGACCAAAGAGTATGGTGGTTTTGACCAACTCTCTGGAAATCTTTGCCCAGATAAAGGGTACGTGGAGGCTGCTTGATGCATTACGCCTCAGAAGCTCCAGGTTTTCCACTGTGGGGGTGTGGGCCTGGATACCCACCGAAACAGATCCTCTTGTTGGAATCATGCAGATAATATGGCACTGAGTCATGGATACAGACATATATTTCCCGAATGTTTGAATGTTTTCTGAGGGATCCTCTTCAAACACAGCCATTGAGTTTTTAGGCAGCCCTTCAATCGTACTAGTATATTTAATAAAAACCTAAAAAATAAATAAATACAAAAATAAAAATAAATCAATAAAACCTCTAAATCTCCTATATTTTATATTATTAATTTTCATATTTATATCATGGGCAAACGTTTTGGCAGTGACACAAATTTTGAGTTTTGCAAACTTTACTGCTTCAGTACTTTTAGACTTTTTGCACTAACAAGGCAAGAATGGGTCGTCATCTCTCAGGATATGTCCAGCATGGCATAGAGAATTGCAGAAGTTATGAAGAAAAACGTTAATATCGACTCTCCTTAAAATTGGTATATTTGCCAATAAAAGCCTGGAAATATGAAATGCTTATAATTGTTCTTTAGTATATCACAGAAACGTGAAAGATACTCTAAAAATGCTGAAGCAACAAAGATTGCGAAACACATTTGTGTAACTGCCAAAACTTTTGGCCATAACTGTATTGAATTTTGGTCAACTGGAAACATCTCAATTTCATAACTGACTCTAGTTATTTTATGGCCTTAGCCACTGATTTAATGCCAGTTTATCATCCCCAAAATGGAGACCCAAGGCTAAAAACTGAAAAGATCAAACTGATCCAGGATCAGTTGTGGAGGTGAACCTGCACTCTCCATCATATCCTCCCTCAGGTCTTCCAGAGAAAGTGGCCCTCTACTTTGTGTCTGGGATCTGTGCTGGTCTCATCTTCCTCCTGTGCCTATTTGGCCTGAAATCCACCTTGGTGCAAGATGTTAAGGAGCTGTTCTCCGACCTAAAAGATGAACTAAAAGCCCCTCAGGGCCCGCTTCCAGAGCTTACGGAGCCAGACGATGACACGGCCTCAGAGTCCTCCTTACGCCACCTTACCCACTCGTACCGGACCACTGAGGTCTTTCGCCCAGAGCTGATGGTAAGGATGGTCAGGATTGATGGTCATGAGGAAGAAGAGGAACTGGCAAAGGAGCTGCCCAATGGTGACATTTGGCTGGCCCAGGACTCCAGCCCCTATGCTGTCCATCAACTCCGGGCCATCAGCGCCTGACAGATGGGACTGACCTTCATGCAGAGCCACATGAACAAACTTTGCACTTGAAAAAAGTGAAAATACAACTGTTTATTATTCTCGATTTCAAATTTTCATTTCTTATGCCTGGAAATAGTGATAAATATTTAATGTAAGAAATTGCTTCATGTAAAGCCACATAAAACATTAATGCTAGTTATAGGTTATATTTCTAATGTACTCTAATGTCTATATTTACTCTGTGAGGTGTAACAGTCATCCAATAAACGTGGTACACGTCTGTAATTAAAGTGTTTGCGCTTACTAAATTGTAACACATACTTTTATGATGAACGACGCCTGTTATATTCATAAACTGTTTATCATATAAAAACTACGTCGACTGGTAGTCTTGATTACACACAGATACTGTGGTCTTACTACATATTCACGATATTATGGTTAAAAACTTGCGATTTCAGCATTAATTGCTTTCTTTTAAAATATTTGTAACTGAAAGGATGGTGTAACTGAGTGGTTGAATATAATTCCTCCCAACCGGTAGAGAGTGCTGTTCGCACCGCCGGCCGTTTCAGGAATACCGCGTCAGACGTTGTTATTGGCAGATTATGAATGACGTCATGTCACCAGCTCGTGTAAACGAAGAAAATACTGCGACTAATCGGTGTCCGCCCCCAATCTGGACTCTGCTTCGTAAGATATTGTCATCACCGACGCAAACGTGCACGACTAATTCTGCAGTGTAGCCGTTCCAGCAGCAAGGATATGCGTGCGAAACCCATTTCATGTAGATGATGTTTTTCTGCAGCATCTTTACTCACCTAACCAGCCATGGCAAAATTAGTTAAACCTGTCTTTAACTGGGCTTTTGTTTTCACGCACACTAACTGTGGGTAAATGTATATGGGCTTGCCAATTCATGGTGCAAATCCCCACTCTGCTTTCGCAACTCTGAGGCGACGTATCGCAGCCGTGTCGCCTCGTCCGTGCTTGTCAGATACCCCTCCTCCCATGCCACTCTCCTCGGCTACTTTCGCAAGAAAAGGGGACAGGCGACGGCGCGTGTGAAACACACCATGACTAGGCACACATAAGTAATGGCTTTCGGTGGCCCGCAGCAAAGAAAACAGGAGGGTGTGGTTTGAGGGAATGCAACCATTTACTGCGTGTGCAATGCATGCAACATCTTATATTTAGATGACAGATCGCAGGCTGTGACGTGGATTGAGTCATTTTCAGTCAGTGACAGGTTCAGCCACACAGAGTCCTGTGTCCGTATGGATAGAGACCGGAGCCGGGTGGCCGGCTGACACCATTAATAAAACCCGTAAGGAGCTACATCGTCCGGCCAAACAAGGACTTGAAGGAGCAACCAAGGGGCTGGTTTATTATCGCACGGTACCAACATCACCTTGTGGATACCTCTGTTCAAAGTGGCGGATACAAGAGTCTCGATCGATCAAAAACAGAAAGGAAAACTATATATGTGTGTATATATATCCGGGCCGAAGCAACAGCTGGTGATGACTTTTAACTGAACGTGATGGATACATTTATGGGGTTCCGACTGGACGAGGACAAGTGTCTGACTGTATCCTTTCAGCATGCAGTTTGTGGTTTTGACTCAGCGAAGTATGCTAACATTAGTATCTGTCAAATGCTGAAGGGCGTTCAATAACTAAGAGAAAGTTGTAACCCACGGAAAGCTATTCTGCGATTTAGTGGCAAAGCGAAAACATTAAGTAGTTTGTTCTCTATATGGTTTGTCTTACTGCATGTGTCAGTAGCCTGGCTGAGTCTCATGTCGGCCCTAAGACCAGGAGTTTCATTCCATTTTATTCTCTATTAACTAAATAACCTGCTTCTTTTATACTGAAACGCGTAAAATGTGGTATAATTTAGAAGTAGCGTTTATCAGTAAAACAAACGAAAACCCAAGTTCAGGCACGGCTCTTACACGTATTTGTTTCTCAAACTATATTTAAGTGTTTAGACAAAGTAATTTTTATCACCACACTTATAACGATGTTTTATGTTATATTTGGTTGGTATACCGGTAGCTACAACAAAAGAGGATGCTTTTGGCGGGTTGTGTGAATGTTATCAGTGATTATTGACATTCTTATATATATATATATATATATATATATATATATATCCATCCTCCTCCTGACTTTGGTTTCATACTTGTTGGAGTAGTTTTTAAAAAAGTAGATTGGCATGTGTTGAAATTTGATTAAAGCCCTTCAGAATAAGAGTCAGTATCTCCCCCCGGTTGGGTTCCTTGACGGCGGTGCTCTGCTCAGACCTTGAGGTGTCAGGAACTGCAGCCTGGCCAGAACGAACCAAGGCTCTTGGCACTGATCGAGCGCTCAGGTTGCTTCATGTAAGTGTCCATCATCACCCTGCTTATGCTTCAACTGAGTTGCATATATGAAAATCCAGGTCTCTGGTTGCCTCCAAGCTTACAGATTTTTTTTTTATTATTTTGGGGAATGTTTCTCATGATTACTATTTTTTGCCCTCTGCTTTTAATGGGTATTTGCTTGATGGGCTGCATCTACCTTCTGCCAAGCTGGCAGGTTTTCATGTTACATGAATGCATGGTGCTGTCAGCAGAAGTGCTGATTGGTGGACCGAGCAATAATGTATAGCTACTGACGGGCCACTGGCTGGAACATGATGGATCTTTAGGCCAGGGAAGCCCCCAAGTGCATTATGGTCATAATTTCAACTGGTAGATGGTCTATTCTCTGGGCAATCCACTGACATGCACTTAGGTTCATTGCATCTCTAAAATGCTCATGTGTATGTGAGTGTGAAGCCCTGCCTTGTTCCATCTTCTGTCCTAATCAGGGCCATTTGCAAGGTCTGGAGGTTTGTTATATTTCATTATGATGACATCATGTAGCAAAGTGTCTACTTCTGTATTATAATAAACAAAAACTATAACTTTAAAGGTGTAGAGTCATAATCAGAAGTTTGCTGGTTTAAGTACAAGAAATATTCTTGCTCTTAATTGAGATTTTTAAGTCGAACTGCTCCAGTAAAATACAGTTGATTCTCCATATGCACAGGGGATTGATTCCAGCTTCCCTGGTCCCCTGCAGATACCAAAATCCACAGATGCTTAAGTCCCTTGTATAAAACAGCATAGTACTTGTATTTGCATATAAGTTGCACACATCCTTCCATGTACTTCAAATCGTCTCTAGATAACTTACAATACATAATACCTAATACTAAGTCAGTGCTTTGCAGCAACTATCATAGGACATGTAGAATATATAGTTAGAAATACAGAAAATATAAATGTATTCTCTCTCTCTCTCTCTCTCTCTCTCTCTCTCTCTCACACACACACACACACACACACACACACACACACACACACA
>JABFDZ020000002.1:20570221-20586615 GCA_019775955.2 Pollimyrus isidori
CCACCCCCCCCCCCCTTTCTCGAGTGTCTAAGCTCTCCCACTCCCGCCAGGGGAACAAGGGCGGAGTGGCGATTCGTTTCGTCTTCCACAACACCAGCTTCTGCTTTGTCAACTCCCACCTGGCGGCCCACGCCGAAGACTGCGATCGTCGCAATCAGGATTACAAGGACATCTGTGCCCGCATGAGCTTTCACCTGCCTGGCCGGCCGGCCCTGAGCATCGTCAAGCACGAGTGGGTGCCCCCGCCCTCACCCCCACAGCATGACTCCTGGGACGTTGTGTTCATTTTGCTGCTTACCGAAAGCTTAAGTCGAATCATTGTTGCTGTTTATGCAGCTGGGTATTGTACTGAAGTATTGAATCTTAAATATGTGTCTCTAGCGTGTGACGGCAGTGCTCTGAGATTACTAGCCTGTCCCAGTAGCAGCTGCATCGCAGCATGGCTGAGAGGGCCACTCATTATCATTACAGTCACACTCGCATTTATTTAATTAGCAGATGCTTGTGGCACATGAGGTGTGGGAGGTCAGAGAGCAGGGTCAGCCTACATCCAGCATCCCAGGAACAACTAGATTTAAGGGCCCAGTGATGATGTGGTTATTTTGGTTGTCATGGGTTTCGAAACAACGACCTTCAAGATACGGGCACTGATACCTTACTGAGCTACTCGCCACCGCACAGTCACCACCATGGCACCGCCTTTGGCTTTTCCTTACGCGCCCCCATCGTGCCGGTCCTGTCCCTCCATGCACCATTGTCCATTCCCGTGCAGTGTGGTCATCTGGCTGGGCGATCTGAATTACCGCCTCTTCCTGTACGATGTGTACGAAGTGAAGCGGCTCATCTCCAAGAAGGAGTTAAAGAAGCTTCTGGATCGTGACCAGGTGAGGGACGCCTACATGTCTTTACTCACAGCACACCAAAGTGTCCCCTTTCTGATTCATTGCCTTGCCTCACAATAATGTTTCCTTTTTAAAAGCTCAATGTCCAAAGGGAGACCAGGAACGCATTCTCAGATTTCACCGAGGGAGAGATAAACTTCATACCCACGTACAAGTTTGACCCCAAAACAGACCGATGGGATTCAAGGTAATTGCTCCTCCTCTCATTTTTTCCTTGACTTTACTAGCCCTGTTATACAGTCTTAATATGAAGAGTTCTTTTTCAAAACTCAGTAAACGCCAAATTTTAAAAACATAACCATAACCACACATAAACAATCAACTTTTTGGAAATAAATGGATGGATTTATAGCATTTTGAAAAAAGATAAAATAAACTTTGAATTTATAATCAACAATCATTGTTCAACATGTTGGCATTTGACTAATCTGTCTTAATTTATTTATGTTATGTATTTTATCTTGCATTACTTGACCATATTCTATAGTTTTTGCTTTTATCTTGTTTTATGTTTTTGTTTATTTTTGTTATATGTGCTTCTTGTTTTATGTTTGATTCTGTACAGCACTTTGGCTCAGCGTGGTTTGGAAAGTGGTTTATAAATAAATTTGGTATGGTATGTTCAGACTGAGCCAACAAACCATTTTAACAGGATAAATTAAATATTAACAAAATGTGTGGGTCTAGGTAAAAAATGTAATTTTCCTGAAAACTATCAAAATAGATTTATGCCATTTTGGAAAAGAGCTCTTCATATGTATGCTAAGGGTTGGTGTTTTCATAATAAGGCTGTTGGTGTTTCTTTATTAATGACTACCCCCCAGAAACAAATACTAGTTACTATAAGTTCCTGCCTACAGCTGTTGTTCTAGTTCTGAGTTTTGGAAAATCATTCGGATTTAAGAGAAATACTTGCATAGTCACTGTAAGCAGAGTGCCTGGTTGAGTCTGGTTGCCCCTCGCCCGAAAGTGACTGACTCTCTGTGTTCTCCGACTCCCTGTGTTCTCCGACTCCCTGTGTTCCCCCTGAAGCGGAAAGTGTCGGGTTCCGGCCTGGTGTGACCGGATCCTCTGGAGAGGAAGCAGTGTGAAACAGCTGGAGTACCGCAGTCACATGCAGCTGCAGACCAGTGATCACAAGCCTGTCAGCTCGCTCTTCCAAATCGGGGTATGAGCCGGACTTGCTGCACTCGCTGTCTCTCTCAGCTTCTCACTACCAGTGGATCTAGTGACTCGCCCATTAGCAAATAGAGGAGTGTGCAGGGCTGCCGGCTCTATTATTCCATTATGAATCTAAAGTTAGCTACGTCAAAAGCTTTAGGGTAGTTTGCAAACCTTACACACACAATAAAACTGTTACATACGTGTAAAGGAATGTGCTGGCTTGTCTTGAATTGAAAATCTCACACCAGCCAGCTGACCTAAGGTGGTAACCCTGAATATGACTGTTTGAAGTGTTAATTTGCCCTGTAATACATTGGTGTTTTGTGTGGCGGATGATCACCATGGCATGTTTGTTATGTTAGGAAAGAGAATTGCCCATTCGTATTGTGCATGTTCCTCTCTAGTACAAATATACTCAGAAATTTCTCAGAAATGAGTATTTCTTCTGAAAGCTTCTCCTTTTGGCTGCCATCCTTATATTTTGATTATTGCATCTGGATTTATGAGACCTGTACAGAACTTTGAGTTATGGTTGGAATGTGCTGGAAGCAGTGGTGCCTCCGGGAGCTAGTGGCCTATTGCAGGCTTTGGACTGCGGTGTTTGTGACGACGGTGCTGTCTGTGATAGGTGAAGGTGGTCAATGAGAAGCGCCAGAAGCTGGTGCTGGAGGAGGTCATGCGTGACATTGACCGGATGGAGAACGAGTTTCTGCCCTCCCTGTCACTGACTCAGAGTGAGGTGAGTCGAAGGTTCTCTTGTCCACAGATATGGGCACAAGATTTAGACAGAGGGGTGGTTTAGAATCTGGACTTGTGGCTGAAAACCTGCTGGTTCAGATTTTGTGAGGGATGCAGCTCCAGAACCCTTAACCCCTGGACAGTTTAATTAAATTTATAGTTGAAATGCTTCCAGAACACCCCAATAATGGTATCTCCTGTTCTTCTCTAGTTCACCTTCGAAGGGGTGAAATTCTGGCAGCAGCAGCGCAGGCACCTGCTGATAAGGAACGATGGACAGGTGCCCTGCCACTTCTCCTTCATCCCCAAACTCATAGCATCACACTTCTGCAAGCCCTGGCTAAAGGTCGACCCCAGCGATGGCTTCCTGGAGCCCAGTGAGTCCGCAGCACAGCCAGACAGCTGCTTCCAGTTTCAGCTGGCCTGCCAGACTCATCGCCTTCCTGTTCTGTGCTGAGATGGTTCACACTGCTGGGTGGCACATTACATAGCCAGAAGACTGAAGGTCATGTGATCAAGATAAAAGCACGTGTCTGAAACAGCTCAAGGAAATTGGTGCTGTTATTTCTAGAAAACAATCCGTAGCATACATAGCTTACAAATTAACATATATATTATGATTTAGTTTCCTACTGAGCTCCTGCTTCTAAGTGCCCTGTGCTTTGTCATCTTTCTTTCTTATTGCTCCCTTCATCTCTTAGCTATGTGATTCTGTTCCTCCACAACCTATCCACCTCCCATGTGGAATTATATAGTATCAACCAAAGTTTGCCAAGGTGCCTACAAAGGAGAGTGATAGTGTTGCATCACGTGACCTGGCCAACTGACCTAAAGCCAGTAGAAATGTTTTTGGAGGAGTTTGACCAGAGAGCAAAGGAAAAGCGGCCAATTAGCACTCAGAATATATGGGGGACCTCATTCAGGACAGCTGGCAGAGCATCCCAGGAGGCCACCTAATGAAACTGGGGTAAAGGAGACTGTCGGGTCACTCAGTTCCTGGAGCAATTAGGGTTAAGGGTCTGGCCCAACGGCCCAATGGCGGGATCACTCTGCTGACCTAGGGGTTTGAACCCACAATCTTCTGAGTCCCAACCCCACAGGGATGCTCACTCATTTTTTTAAATACTTTTCTGGTCAGTGCATAATTCCACATATCTTACTTTATAGTTTTGATGTTTTTAGAATTATTGTAAATTGTAGACAGTACTATAAATAAACCTTTCTGTGGATAGAACGTTTATCCAGTAGTGTATGTATTAATGCAAAGTTTAGCTGGATTTACTAATAACCAGTAATCCTTTCTGGCCACTGTAGATGAAATGCTGGAGATCAGCCTGGAGGTGCATGTGACCAAAGACTCTGTGGCCCAGCTGAACTCCGGGGAGGATACCCTCGATGATATTCTGGTGCTACACCTAGACCGGGGCAAGGACTACTTCATCTCTCTCAGTGGCACCTATCTGCCCAGCTGCTTTGGCATGTCCCTGGAGGCGCTGTGCCACACCAAAAAGCCCGTCCGTGAGATCCCCGTGACCAAGCTCATCGATGTGGTGAGGCCATATCACTGTTGGAGCCTGCCCAGGAATGATGAAGTAGTATAAAGTAGCAAAAAAGGACCATCATCGTGTTGCTCTAAGACCTGTTCTGGGCACCTAGTGAGAACATCAGTAGTAGAACCTGCAGAGGTTGAGTGATTGGAACCCTGGGCACAGCTAAAGGGCCAGCTGTGGGTACATTAACACATCGGTGGGTTGGCGCCCCATCCTCTGATATTCTGCCCTTAGCTTCATAGGGTCTGGATCTCTGTAATCCTGTGTCAGACAAACAGGAGCGCAATATCTAATGTTGTAAAATCTTCAGCTTTTCATCTGTAAGTAATGATGGCCTGGCTTCACAGCCCTACAGTACAACAATTTGGATACATGCAAATAAACTGGCTGGTTTGATCAAAGCCAGCATATGGGTTTCGCTATTGACTACAACTAAGATTATCCTATATAAAGGTCATATTTACCCCTTACAGAGCATCTTTTTTTTAATGTGCGATAATTTTATCTGCTTTCTTCATTTTCACCACCACCACCACTTCGGTTACCCCCATGGACTGTTTGCTACTCAGGAAGAAGAAAGCAGCGTGAGACAGGTAACCAAAATGCTACCAGGGTGTGGGACCTGCGTGGCACTTTCTTTTAGTTTATAGCTTTTGTTAACTTAAATGGGTAACTGAAGTTGGGCTGTCTGTGGTGCCAGAATTAAGGTAAAACTGTCTTCAGGAAAAAAAAAAATCATCCAAGGTTAATATTATTTATACCTGCATTCAGTTCACAAGCTTTTGTAAGAAGTAGGTAAAAGATGCATACGCGAGTTTCTTACTAATTGAATTAATGGTATGGTTGTGGCAATGAGGCCTGGAGTCACTGTACACTTAACGTACCCATGAGGGCTTTTTGCTAAAGGCCTAAGGAGTGAGAGGGCCCCCTTTCCAGTTTGTACACCTTCTGCGTACACATCCACAGTGATTAGCGGAATGCAGCTAGGAGTCAGAACAGAGCTGTAAACAGGACTTTGTGTGGATCCTGTCTGCCATTTTATTTACAAATGAGAGCGTACACTCATCAGAATACAGGTTAACTCTAATTCTTTTGATACTTAAAAATGTTTTCAAGTTAATTTGTTATTAAGCTGCATTTGGGACCTATTTAATTGTTTAATACATACATTTTTTTTCATCTCAGTCTTTTCTGAGCTTCTTGGAGGTAGAAAATGCAGGAAGTGGTGACCGACCCCTGAGGGTTCCCAAGGAGGTGTGGCTTCTGCTCAACCACCTCTCCACTAAATCCTCCCATCAGGTGAGCCCAGGAAGTGCTATTTTATGTTTCTGCCATGAGCTGTGCAATGAGAGGAACAGCCCGCTCACTGTTCACTGTATGTGCTCACCGGCGCCAGGAGGACCTCTTCAACATACCAGGCTTGCCAGATGAGCTGCAGGCCATCATTGACTGTCTGGACACCAGCCTCCCCAGCACCATCCGTATCCTGTTCATGTGGCCTTACTTTCCCAGTCATTTGGAAACGTTTCCTTTAGACCACAGTGGTTCTGCATGACAGCAATGGCATTTAGCATTGGCATTAGGTGTGCCTGGATGTCTCACAATCTGCTAATTTGTTGGTATAATTTCTTGGAAGGTAGTAATATCCAGAGCAACGTCAACTTTACAAAGAAAGTGTTGCAATGTGTACAGTTTGGGTGTTGAAATAGTTTAGGGTGAGTTTCAGGCTTTGATGTTATAGTCATTTGCCATTTAATTGCTAACAGTGTTGGTGGGCTGTCAAACAACACAGTTTAACACAAATGTTTTCCCAGATTGACCTCTATTCCCAATCCATCACAAATAGTACAGTGGCTGAATGCATGGTTTTCGCTAATGTGTATGAGTGTTCTGCCTGGAAACCACAGTACTCTTCATGTACTTGGTTGTTATTGTATTCCCCTGATGGGGAATACATATTATTTTGGCACCGTTCTGCCACTCTGATTTTGTTCCTTGCTAATGTCTCCACTTCCATGTGTGATTCTATTCCTCCCTAATCTTTTACCTGTGTATGATTTTGTTCCTGCTTAATCTTTCCTCCTCCGTGTGTGACTCTGTTCCTCATTAATCTCTCGTCCTCCATGTGTGATTCTGTTCCTCCGTCATCTCTCCTTTACCACATGTAATTCTGTTCCTCCCTAATCTCTCCTGCTCCATGTGTGATTCTGTTCTTCATTAATCTCTCGTCCTCCATGTTTGATTCTGTTCCTCCGTCATCTCTCCTTTACCACGTGTGATTCTGTTCCTCCCTAATCTCTCCTGCTCCATGTGTGATTCTGTTCTTCATTAATCTCTCGTCCTCCATGTGTGATTCTGTTCCTCCGTCATCTCTCCTTTACCACATGTAATTCTGTTCCTCCCTAACCTCTCCTCCTCCGTGTGTGATTCTGTTCCTCATTAATCTTTCCACCTCCACGCATGATTCTGTTCCTCCCTTGCTTCTTCACGTCACCTCTCTATGTGCATGTCTACTGGTTTTTCCTCCCACCCTCCCCATCCGAACTCCTATCACTGGGCCAGGCCACTTCTTCAGCCCGTTGCACCCTGACCACAATGTGTGCCAGCTGGCAGCAGCCATTCGGTGGCGCAGGCCCTGGTCATCTTCCTGGAGGCTCTGCCAGAGCCAGTGGTGTGTTACAGGTTTTATAGGCAATGCCTCGACTGTTCACACGACAGTCGCCTTTGCAGACAGGTGCGCCCCCCCAACGTGCGTCAGTGTTGCTTGCAGCAGCCGTGACGGTCACGTGTCACTGATCATTGCTCATTGGTTATGCTTCTCTGGCCTCCCACAGTTGGTTGCCCAGCTGCCCCCGTCTCATGGAAATGTGTTCCATTACTTGATGTCCTTCCTGAAGGGCCTTCTGAAGCACTCTCAAAGCAACCACCTCAAAGCCACCTTCTTGGGTAAGTCGTCGGATTCGTTTTTCTCGACTTGCCTCTTTGTTAGAACCACTTTCTATACATTGGTGTCCTTTTTTGTGTTCCCAAAAGCCACCTTGTTCTCCAGCCTCCTCATTCGGCCCCCACCAAAGCTGGCAGGGAAGCAGACACCAAATGATCGGCAGAAAGCCAATAATTTCATCTTGGGGTTCCTCATGGGGGGTGATGAAGAGTAAGAACAACCTCTAAGAAGACACGCCCAGCTGGTCTTGATGAACTGGCATAAGGTGGCCATACTTTAAGATGCAAGATTTCTGGTGTTACATGGTTTCTTCTGAGCAGGTTTGAGACATTAATTCCAACAGCGATGTCTGGAATCTGTGTTTAATGTGAAGTCTATGCAGCTGATGACTTTGATCACTATGTGGTGATGAAGAGCGAGTTACAGGGAATGGTCCTGCATTTAGCTTTTCTTCGCTGACTGCTACATTCTGCCAAAACCTGGACATTGCACTATTCAGACGTGTGTCCTGATTTTGGAAGGTGAATGATCCGATAGGACACTAAGGAGTTTGACCAAAAATGCTTTGAAGATGTTAATGTTGCTCCGTGCCGTTCTGTATTCCAAAAACCTTTTTATTGTTTCTTTAATGAAACATCAGAGCTGTCCAAGGGTGGTTTCTTGGATTCAGGGCAACTGTAAATCTATGCCCAAGAGAATAAAGAAGAATGTTTTCTTGTGCAGTTAGAAAGAAAACCTCAGTCCATTAATAACCCGGAAACCTTCATTTGATGGCCAAAACCTGGAGCCTGTATTGCCTCTTGTGTGGAAGTTTGAAATGTTTTTACTTAATTTAATTTCTAGGAATCTTGTCCTGTTCTTCTGTCTTCAGATACTGTATTCATGTTTTATGAAGAGGTTAACACCAAGAATAAGCTAAACGCACAACCTAAGGTCAGCAATGTTTTCGATGTCCTTTTGTCTGTTTGGTGGCTCCCGTTCTATCCAGAAGTCCATGTTTATTTTCTGGTGCTGCTTAGAACCTCATGCTCTACGTAAGTGATGCAGGTCTGTGGTGACACAGTTGACTACTATATTCATTGTTGTTCATATGAGATGCTGTTGAGTCACAAAAATGTATGCAGTTATGTGTGAACTCTTCTATACAGTATATGTATTAGTGTGGTTTTACGTGTGTACATATATGTTTACAGGTAGCCGTGTCACTGTTTTACTTGGTTCGTGGATCATGATGTTGTCTGACAGTAACTTATTGTTGTCAGGATCTCATAGGCGTGTACTTGCTGTTCTATGTAGTTTATCACAAATGGTATTTTTCAGTGACTTTCGTGCAGCACACTGAAGGGCTCATATAGATATGAGATGACAGAGACAAAAATATATAATGATTGTTAATCTTGATTGCAATTGAAAGTCTGAAAAGGTATTTTCTATAAAAGCTTTCTTAATTCAAGGAAATTATGATTAATATATAAAGCAACAGACTGTATGGTTATCGGCTGATTCAAGCACCTACATAAAAGATAAATTTATTTACAATGTTCCACATGTGCAAATAGGAATATAGGTTCAATAAATGCAGCCCTTCAAGCTTACATACCAGACATTTTTGCACTATTGAATACAGACTGCTTCTTACAGTTTGTTGTCTGTTTGGTTTCCTTGAGACACAATGACAAATTGCAGTCAAGTTACAACTGCACTGGTCCTGCCCTCTGCATTGTAAGGTCGGCTATGATTGACTGCTGTGCTGAGATTTTAAAACCATGCAGATTCAAAAATCTGTACGTTAGATGGTTAGTTTGGTAAGGTTGTAGGGATGCTTGAATATAATTAGTAATAACTGAAATAACCAACATACACTAAATTAGTTTACTTGGTTTTAAATGGTCAGATTTCGCAGTATTTTATCTTAATTCCCATTTAAGAAAACTTAAAATGGTTCAGCCAAAAGGCTATAAGAACTTTTTAGGCTTTTCTGAATGTGTGAACTGGTACAGAGTCATCTCAATCAGTGTTTGAAGCATCTCTTGTAATTACAGTATGCGTCTGTTTTTGCTGGTTACCTTGTCTGAAGAGGTCTGCAAAACAAACTCAGTTAATCTTTGCTCTGTGTTTATATTCAGTGTATTGACTTGAAGAGAGGGCTGTGGGAGTGGGCATGGGGGGGTCATTTTATGATTATCAAGCAACATCTGCTTGACCTAAATTTTGGCGTTTTGCTGACAGCACAAGAGTTCTGGAATGTCCCTGTTGGGAAACTTCCTACACATTGACTCATATGTTCCCAAAATGTGTACAGCCTTAATCTCCTCCCTCCACCGCAAACACTCTTGTAATAAAGCATTATTTGAAATGCTAACAGACTTAGCCCTTCCCCCACAGTCTTTCCAGAGCATTACTTGTACTGATGGCATTTGTGTGTGAATCCAGTGTCTTTACAAGAGATGGGAACATGACAATGTGTGTGCTTTGGATATCTATGAGAAAATCCCTTCAGCTGCACCTGTAAATACTGAAGATTTTCCTGTGTTTTTAGCACTTTTAATTTATTTGTATTTTAAAGGAAGTAAACGTTGTGTAAAGTTAGTAGTAGTGGTTTATTTTTTCTCCCAAATTGTGAGGTTCACACTGGAGGAAGGCGACCAGATGTGAGTGATGGAGGAGACAGATGGTGAAACATCTTATTTAGAGTACGAGGGGCTTAATCAGGGCAGCAGTGCAGATGGGCAAGTAGGACAAGTCAGGGGACATTGGGTCACAAAGAGACAGAGGACATGGCATCACAAAGGGATGGGGGACATTGGGTCACATGGAGACTGGGGAAATGAGGACACAAAGACAGGGACATAAGGACACGAAGAGACTGGGATCACGTGGTCACAAAGAGATGGAGGACATGGGGACACAGGATCACAAAGAGAGAGGGGATACAGTGTCCCAGAGTAAAAAAGAATAACAAGTCATAAATAGATAGTGGACATGAAGATAGATGGTCACAGAGACGGGGGACATGGTGTCACAAAGATAGGGGCATGGGGTCACAGTCAATATGAGACAGGAAATAGGGACACGGTCACAAAGGGACGGGACAAAGAGACACATGGCCACAAACTGAAGGGGGACATGGGATCACAGAGAGAAATCCAGTTTGGGTGTAGTGTGGGAAAGGACATTCAGGATATGTTTATTTACTGTGGTAACAGAGAGAAATAAGTGTAAACACACGCTATCACCTGACTCATGCTCCTGAAGCTACCACCCCCACTGCACCCCCCATGAGAGGCGGTATGGCCTGATGCCATCCTTTGTGCTCCTCCCAAGTGGGAGGAGTATTTCAGTTGGATGTCTTACTGAAGGTTACAGATTACCTACCGCGCAAAGCTTTAGAATCAGTCCCCTTCCTAAGATATGAGTTACTTATAAGCATAATGGATCATACAATGCATGCATAGTATAGTGATATGTACTGGTGTTAGATATTATTCATCCTGTATAAATATATATTTTAAAAAATTCATTATGGCTGGGGAATTAACCATAAACCCACTGCTCTTGAACTAAGTAAGTGGTGTCATGCTCATATTAAGCAGCAGAGGGCACTCTTTACAAACATGCTCAGCCCTCTTTTTTATGGCCAGTTCTCAGCTAGTGTCGGATGGAGAGGTGCGACACAGCTGTCCCTTTCCTGCTCAATTACAAGCACCCACCTGCCAGAATGATTCTCAGCAACACACATTAAAACAATCTTTCCTAATTCATTGTTCCATTACTGTAAATTATCAGCATTATCACTGAAGATTTCCCATTAACTCCCTTTTTGCAAATGTACCACTGTGGAAGTATGTCTCGAAATAACAGGCAAATACCAAGCTAGTTTGCACCAACACGAGATAAATCGAGGAGGGCGGGGTGTCTACAGAGGGCGTACAATGTGGATATGATATGTGTAGTTCATGCAGAAAGGCGTTGTGCTGAGCAGAACCAATCAGACGAGACCTTGGCATCACAAACAGCTCAGACGGATTCAGGGCCCTCAGCACTGGCTTCACAGGGAGAAGTCAATGAGCCTGTGTGGAGACCCTGTTCCCGCCGTTATTGGCTCATGGCGCGTTCGAAATCTACGGGAGAGAGTGACTTTTTGAAAAAGCTCTGCCCTACGGCATATGGCAAGGAAGGAAGGCAGAGGGATTTCTGTGCAAAACCACACCGAGCCAGGACAGTGTCCAGCTACCGCCGCGCCTCTCTGCCGAAACGTACCCCCGCATTCAGGCGCCCTGGGTGGCTTCATCTGATACTGCCACATAGTTAGACTTAAACTGCTGGTACACAGCATACAGTCAATTTGTGTACCTCAATAGCTGTAATAACGAGTAATAATGACCATAAGAAGAAGATGGTGAAAAAGAAGATGAAGACACCTGAATGACCTGGAAGAAGGGACATTTTGTAATTTGAATTTAAACTGGACATCTCATTTACTCTTTGGTGCACCCTACTGGAGCAAGTGCTGCACAACAAATCAGCTGTATGTCCATGACCACAATCCCTGTGAGTACATATTCCTATCCATCCATCCATCCATCCATTCATCCATCCATACATACATATTTGGCAGCTGGCAGCTGTCGAGTTCACCTGTGCCTGGGTCCGGTCCTGATGATGAGCCAAAATACAGAACGAAGAGCAGCGGCTCGTCTTTTATTAACTACTATTATTACTTCTGTTACCCACTGTTTCACATTCCTATGGTTCCTCTAGTAGTGTTTTCATTTAAACGAAGTAACTGGAACCACACTTATGTAAAAACAATGGGTATTGGGGGGGGGTCTATAATTACATACTATAGTCAGAAAAACACACAAAGAATGTGGTTATGATGGGACATAACAAAAGACCAGCTGTTTATCTGCTCGGCCATGACAGAAGAATACAGAGAATACCGCCGACTACAGTACTCTGAGCACATGGTCAGGGTCGGAGTCACCCGTGTGACACACTCCCGCAGCACACGTGAACCCTCAGGATGAGTGACACTGCTGCCTCACCCTGCACAGAATAACAAACACACCTCGGTTCATTGCTGTCACTGTGCCACTCTCACCCCCATCTCTCCAAATAAACAGTCCCCGCTCCCCCGTTAGAAATATATCTTGCTGTTATCTACTGTAAACAGCCCTGTGTGATGGACGACTCGCTTTCATCCAGCCCTGAGGTCCGACTGAAGTCCTAGGGGTGTGACTGAAGCCCGCTTTCGGAGAAGCTTCCAGAATTCAGTTGTCCAACTGTAGCATAATACCAAGATCAGCCGCATCAACTAGCGAAGCAGCTTCACTGTGGGAAACCACTCTATTCTTAATATAAACCCACAGATCAGGTTTAAACCTGAAGAAAATATAAATCCCAAAGTTACCTTTGGTTTCAGACGTATACATGGTTGTTTACTAACACATGTGATGCGTTACAGTAGCTTAGCTGTGTGAGTGTGGACATATGAGACGTGTGTGGCAGGTTTTATTTTCTATGTTTCAGTTCCTTCTATTGAAGCGGCCTTTTCTCTGTCATGAAGCCTGCATGTAGTGTCAGAACAGATCAGCTGATGCTCACCGACCATGAGGGCCACATGCACAAGGTGTGGATGCTGTGGAAGGGGCAGGATGATGCACATTCACCATGGTGGCATGTGTGCTGTGCCATGAGGCAGGTTGCTAAGGCAACACCGTGCCCCAGCAATAACTTCCAAAGGGGCTGTGGACATTTGCACTTGAAGGACAGATTCCAGAGTGGCCATGAAAATGAGAATGCGAAAGCATCATCAGGTGGATCGCTGCTCTCGGAAGGCGTCCATATCATGGGGCTCCCTAGCCAGCCATCGTTTGCCAGCGTCTCCTGAACCATCTGCCTGGGTCGCCTGTCTACCTGTCGGCGCTTACAGTCTGGAGGCTCCCACACTGAGCCTAACATCCAGGGGCTGCTGATCTGCCTTCCGGCACATCAGCTGTCTGTCCTTCGCCACCGAGAAGAGTAAACATGAAGAGTGATCCAGAATGTGGGCTGTTAGTGGACACTGCGCTTCTTGGTACTGTGCTGGAATGATGCTCTCAGGTATTTCACACTCCATTTGAGCTCTCCAGAGCCTTCTGGACAGATGCTGCCAGCAGCTGACACTCAGCAAGGCTTCCGCGTCCAATCAGCATGTGTGTGCTTGAGGGCAACCCGTCATCTTGCTTTCTATCGACCCTTTTTTAAAGACTGACCTGAATGGTATGGTATGGCTCTGACACACCGTGGCCCCAGTGAGGTCATTACGCTGACACGCCCTCATCTGGCAGCTGTCCTCCTTTTCTGTCTCTGCCCACATGTTAGCAGGATGGGAGTTTTATAAAGAGAGAGGTACTGCGATACCAGCACGGGGAGACATTGAGAGAGGGGTCAAGGTGGGAGCAGATGCCCCCGCATGGATCGATGTAGTGAGAGATGGAGGAGTATCCGGGTTGTCACGGAAACTTCCAGGGAGATGGAGAGTATCTGAGCACACGTAGGCCTCGCTCCTGGACAGATTTACAAAGCGGCCAGTATGCCGCAGCCATTGATCACAGGGGCCTGGCAGGTAAGTCCGACAAGCTAGACACTACAGTCAAGGTGGGGGGGGGGGTTCGCTCTAGAAAACTAGCCATTGATCACATGACAGACTACAACTCAGACACAGCCACTGCCTGGATAACAGCCCTCTGGCGCTGCCTCTTCCATGGGACCTATGGCACCCTTCCCATCCGACACCCTGGCCCCCCACCACTTGTGCTGCCTTCATGTGAACTCTGACAGCCTGCTCTTCACCTAAAGCCACTGCTTGACTTTCATCCCCAGAGAAGTCACCTCCGAGGCCATGGGTCACATATAAGCAGGGCTGCCAGTAACCAGGTTCCTCCAGCCCTGCAGGTCATGAAGATGTGTAAGTGAGCTGTAAATTCAGCATGTACAGGTTTGGACCTGAATAAGAAATAGTTAAAACACATAGACCTTGCTTTAGATATCTTTGTGACTATTTTCACCGATGATTTTTTTGCTCATTCGAATATTTCTTCAGACCCAGCTCAAATACTCCACAGGCAAAGATATGAAGAAATGCATTTCATGGGTCGCCCTACAAAACGCGCATTATTTGTCTCCACACTGACTGCTTCCTGCCAGGGAATCCATCACCATGTGTCCTCTGCAAAGCCAATGTTATCTCTCTGCAATATCGGACAAAAGAAGGGGGAGAGCTTTGTGAATGGAGCACAGATAGATTCATCCAAGCCAAAAAGGCACCGTATTGTGCTGGAGGAGCCACTGCCTGGATTTATGCAAGGCTACTGGGGAAAGTGAGTCCTTTATTGGCTCAGAAGCCCATTTATAGGGGAAGAAACTAGATTTATTTTCTCCTGACTCTCTCCCTCTAAGGCTTCTCTGCTGCTTATTATTCTTTAGTTCGTTAATAAATTCTGTTATTGGACTGAGTTGAATAGCTCTCAGCCTATCCAATACAGGTGGATTTATTGTATTCAAGAAATAAATGCATTTTTATGCGCCATTATTCAGATTATATTAAAATTCATTTAATGTTGATTTCATCAGAGCAGGAAGTAGTACAGTGTTAGGGAACAGTCACATAAAGACCCCAGATGTGGATTTTTCTTCTACCTTTGAGGATGGTTATTCATTTGAAAAGCCTAGCTATATCCTGTCGTATTAATAGAAACAGTGTAAAAATTTGAATATATACAAGACTGCTCAGCCCAACCATGGTGTCCTCTGCCTGGCATCTTCTGCTCGTTGGACTAAGGTCCAGGCTTCCTGCAACAAGAGCTGGATGAGTTAAAAAATACAGACCTTTTTTCAAATTTCGTTTTCAACCAACCACCTGAGTATTTTGTAACTGTGACGCTCAACAGGTTAGTTGAAACTAAATCTTGGTCTGGATTTTCTGGACCTGAACTGTCCATCTCTGCCTGCTGTCCTACAGTGGATCAGCTTTGTGGAAAATTGAATGATGTATTTAACACTGTTAAACAACTCAGACAAATAAACGAGAGCACTGGCATAGTTTTTCTCTATATCTATGATTGTTATTGTTACAAGAGACGAGGTAGCTGTGTGCCGTGAGATCAGGTGGGTGACCTTCAGCAGTCCAGGTGCTATTAGCAAACATCTCTCAGTCACAGCTGCCCTGAGTCATCATCTGACAAGCAAAACTGGATCAGAGGTTAATGATGAATGGGATAACCATGGTCAATCCTGGGGTTCAACGGTCAGAGTCAGGAATGGTGTGCGTGAGGAGAAGGAGAATCACAGCTGTCACATGTGTTCATCATTAACATACTCTGTCAGATGAATCCAATAGCAATGAAATTGGAGGCACCCAACAAATTTACCAAATTGCAGCCTTGTCTACCTCGAGAACTTTATGATATGCATTCAGTTTTGGGTCATATTTACTGAATATATATTACTGTGTATTCCCTGTAACAATCCTGGCCGCCCCTGTGAGAGTCAACATAGGAAATCCATAAATAAACAGCCCTGTCAATCAAAAGGTCTGTAAATGGTGCTCCCCTCAGCACTCATGGATGCACTAACACCTGCACAGTTTAGTGCAGCTTTCCTCCACACTGACACTAAAACCCTCATCTCAGAATAAACATTGCTGGGCAAATAAACACCACCCATGTTTTGTGAAGAACAAAGAAAAAAATATCATGTTTAAGACTCAGTCAGTACTGTCCAGACTGTCTGAACAAAGTCAAAGAAAACTGAACCAGGAAGGAAAAAAAGACATAAAAACATTAAAGAACAGGAGGCATTCTGTGAAGTATTTCCTAGAGCAGAACTAATAACAAAGTCATTGCTTGCCCTTTAAGAGGGCACAACCAGGGCCCTCGATGGTGAGAAATGGGCATACTACTCCCTTTATAGGCCACTCCATGCTTTGGCTAGAATGACCACAGAGTACTCCTGGGCCCCATAAAAACCGTATTTCCGGTGCCGGGGGGGGGGGGGGGGGGGGGGGGGGGGGGGGGGGGGGGGGGGGGGGGGGGGGGGGGGGGGGGGGGGGGG
>JABFDZ020000002.1:20586978-20599874 GCA_019775955.2 Pollimyrus isidori
CGACGACTCTGCTGCGACCCCCCCCCCCCCACACACACCCCAGTGAGACACCACTGATGTCCGTTACATCCTCCTTCTGCTGAAGTAAGGCTCCGCTTAACCCCACCCTTCACCACGAGTTGCGCTTCCTCCCGGCGGGTGACCCATGCTGCGGACACCATGCATGTGGCCTTATAGGGATGTTGCTTCTTTGATTCCTTGTGTGGCAGTAACAGGGCAATCAATACAGAAATGGGGACATTTAGGAAACCTACATTCCCTAAATTTACTCATAGAATTTTCAGTTAACACTGCAATTTCATAAATTAAATCTAATTCATGTCACATTAAATGATATAATTTGCTTTTTAAACATATTGGCATAAAATAAAATGTTCCAACCCATTTAAACATTAAGGCTTTCACATGAATCCTTAGCTCTGCCTTATCAGTGCAGCGTGACTCCATAGACAGTGATTTAGACATAAACATTCACAGCTTCAGCCTATTTGTTGAGCTTCAGCAGTGTCTGATAGGAGAATTCCCGCCTGCCAGTATTGGGTGTCTTCTGCTGGTTTGAGATGAGCCTGGTGACTCACAATTATAAAAGTGCTACATAGGAAAGAGTAAAACTCCTGGCTGTGATTCTGTCAGGCTAGTGAGTCGGAACAACTTCGTATTCCAAGGAAGCAATAGCCTCCATTCAGACGTACTGCTGCTGGCATCACTGGACTCATGCTGAGTTTACTCCCAGGACTAGACGTTGTTTTGCCTAGTTGAATCTGACATGTCAGAATAGCGCGACAGCAAAATAGTCCAGAGGTTTTCTGTCACATAAATTAGTCCAGATTACTTATGTTTGGATTCTTCACCCTCTACATTCACTTCAGCTTGCCTAAATACAAATTTATAGACTCTTTCCTTCTTTAGCGTTTTAGGAAAAATCCGATTCATGCATTATTTAAGAGCATCTTTTCTCATTTGAATGTTCTCTCTTCAATCTGCTCATTCTTTTAAACAAAAAAAAACCCACATTAAAAATTACTGCACTGTGGCACTGGTTGTAAAATCAGGCTTTAGACTTCCAGGTCTGCAATGTCACTAACATAAAAAAGGTGAACTGAATAAAAATACATTATGTGTGTTGCATAGAGTTAGCATAGTTTGACTCCATTACCATAAAATGCGTACATAAAAATGTTTTTCCCAGCCACTAAAACCATTCAGTCATACAATACTTGCACAAAACATAAAAGATGTTATGAGAAATGTCATAAGGGAAAGTTCTGGTCTTCCAGTTCAGTTAATTCCGTGTTCTAGCCTAATGCATAATATAGAGTTAGCCTTGGTATAATGAACATCAATGCTTGCACTGGTGAAATGTAAACAAATGCAGTACTGTTTATATGACTTGGAATGTGGCAGGATCAACAACCCATTTACATCACTGCCTCCGCACTACCCGGGTGCAAAAATGGTCTGATTTGGTAATAAAGATGTTCTCCATGAGCAAGCATTAATCAGAGAGTTCACTACAGAGGTACTCCAAGAAAGATATGAAGAAAAGCACATTTTGGAGCAACATTTTGGAGCGACATTTTCTAACGATGCAAACACTCCGCCAGCTCATGTGTAAATAAAAATATCCAGTATTACTGTTGACTCTGAGCTGAATAAAACAGGACAGATCATTTTACTATTGCCTAATCAATGTCCCAATATTTATAAAATGGCATTTCTGTTACTAGCTTTCACTTCAGAAGTAGCATAATAGTGTTTGAAAATAGCCACCCATTGAGATTCTCACGTTAGCTAGCTCGACTGAATACTGTTTTCAGTTGCCTAGCAACCTTTTCTCATTTGCCCAGCTCAAGGAATACATACATTTGGTTTTATATATCAAATCTACACTGTGCACTTTTTTGAAGCAAATTTGTTCTTAAGGTTTTTTAAAAATTGTATATGACAATAAGATATATGTCTACATTTTCGACTGGTACCCCTGTCCATGTTGACAATGATTTTCAAATGGGAAGAACTGAATTTTGTGGGTTACTGCTTTATAAAAAACTCGGTGGTTGCCTCAGGGGGAAAAAACTGTGTTCAGATGCCCAAGGCAAGATCTAATAATTGTCCAGTTAACCATCAGTAACTTGACCTCTGCATCTCTGCTCTAGTGAAGTTCACTGACTCTGCAATATTTCACAGCTTCAGCAGATTGCAGGACCTCTGTACATCTGCAGCTAATTTAGTGGGCATTCCTGTAGTCAGTGATACTGTATGTAATGATCACATTGACTATCTGTGGTGGTGATGAGGGTGTGTACCTATTGTGTTGGGGGTATGGGGATGAAAGTGACGCTCTCTGGAAAATGCAGACAGGCCCTAAGAAGAAACTTCTTCTCAATTATATGCTCTGGGTGAGAGACAGTGTAGAATACTGACTTGACATTATGCATTGCAGAAAGGCTCTACAACAGCCAATACCATACTGAAAAATCAGCAGTGGACTGATCTTTCATCCAGACTGTGGGTTTGGTTCAAGACATCAATTTCCAGACAAATCTGCAGACTAAATATAGGGTAATAAAGACTATATTCAATCACCAGCTGAAAGCATAGCATACAGGTCATCAGTGAATACACGATTGGACACAATAATTCAAAAAAGTAGCTACCATTTGTATCTGTTGAACTAGATGTTCATTATATTTTTACATATAGCAGATCTCACATGTCTCTGCACTTGAATTCACCCCAGATTAGATTGTTTTCATATGGGATTTTTACAAAACAAAGGATTGTTCTACCTATTAAGGAGTAAATTAACCTGATGTATTATGTTGTTAACAGGAAGACATTAATTCTGCAATTAAGAAAGAATTTTGGGCTAATAACCACTTTTTAGACTTTTAATTATATCTGTCACCAAGGATGTGAAAATCATTCTGAAAGGATGGTTTCAATTTCAAACCAAAAAGATTGATAAACATGGCTTTGAAACAGTATCCTGGGGGTTGCAGAGATGCCAATTAACCTAACTGCATGTCTTCGGATATGTATGAAACCCAATTTAACACAGTGAAATTAATCAAATGAGGTGAGATTTAAACCAGCTGAAGGTGTAAAAGCAACAGTAAGAAAAGCCACCACCGCACCCACATTCAATGGTAAATTAATGAGGCTAATGTAATAATTTACAACACTATTTTTTTGTGCGCGCCCTATCCCCCAATTGACATTCGGGTCAATTTTTTTTAAAGGAGTAAGCACTGAGGCATTGTAGGCATAGATTTACCATTTAACAAAAATCAGCAGACTTTAATATTTGTGAGACAATGCACTACTACTGTAGCTGAGTGGTAATAAGCAGGTGCCATGTTGTAGCTATGCAGCTAGAAAGGACAAGGGGCTCGCCGTCGCTATTTCAGAACCGGAATGGAGCCTTAGCGTCACCAGCTTCCGATCCAGACCTATTTGACGGATTCGGTATCGGCCATGCGTGACCGATCCGCATCCTATAGTAAAACCACGCGGGATTTTGTACGTTAGGGTATTTAGTACGAACGAGGCTACGGTAGATCCGCGCGGGACCCACTTACAGCACAAGTAACGTTACTTACTCCAGTTCCGTTATATAACGATGAACCTAGTAAATAACTTTACTTTTACTACTACTGAGTTAGCCAGGGAAATCTGTTAACTGTCGTACTTCTAAAATTTCTGATAAACTATTTGCTTTATCAGGAAACAATTACGGGTATGGGCGCCAGTACATGCAGTAACTTATTAACGCCATCTGGTCGACAGTGCTAGATAGGTAACTACGCAGCCTTAATTTTGATGTAGATGTGTTGTGTAGCTTGTCGCATTATGAGTACGACCGAAATTAACTATGTATACAGTATACATGATACCATATACATTTAACAGCCGTACAGGTGAAGATGGGGGTGTAAATGAACGAGTACGGTAATCGTTACTGGAGAACTCAGATTATAGTTTGTCTTTATACAAAAAAAAATTGAAACCAACATCCGTTGCCATAAAAAACTAAAAGAAATTACCTCGTTTTATGCAATTGTTCAAAGTTGGCTGCTCCGTCTTGTAAGCCAATGTTCCTTTATCAGACAGTACATGAAATTAATTTATCTGATATGACAGTGAAAATACATGACATTGCCAAACTGTATATTGCACACATTTATAGCCCTGTTTACGCTCAAAATAGATCTTGGCGATCCAATAGTAGACAGCGGCGACTCATTGCCGTTTACACGTGTGTCATCATGTGTCGCCAAGGTGTGCAGTTGAAAACGTTTTTATATTGTTACTGCCCCGTGCACAGGTATTGTGAAGCCCGTGTCGCGGACTCAGACACACATTACAAAAGACAGTATGAAATGTGTCCCAGACCACCTCGGCAGGCGGTTTGAGTAACTGGATCACAATGAGTCTTGTTTTTTGCCATTGATTAATTTCTTCCTTGAGATCGGTACAATATTTTTGACCCATCAAAGGTGGCAGACGATGCACTTTACAGAAACTGTAATTATGGAAGGTTTTAACCAGATTTCGAACCAGGTGCATTTTATTTTCAAGATAATGTATTTATGTCCAAGATCCAAAACTGAAATCCAATAGTCATAATAAGTGATTAAAGAGTAATTCAAAAATTGACTCACACACAGAAAGAAAGTTATCTATGACAAATTAGACTAATGCTCCGTTTGCTTGAGAATGAGAATGAACACTTTGCAGCTATGGTAAAAGCACGGGGGTTTAAATATCCACACAGTCAGTTAGCCATAACTGAAAACAATATTCAGATTAGTATTCTGGTGAAGGCGAGTGCAGATGACTTCTTGTAGACCAAACCTAAGCACATGAGGGTACGACAGGGGCTCAGTATCATGTTGGGTCCCTAGACAAAGATGTTGTAACTGGTCAAGCAAAAGTTGATTGTCATATGTACTGACAATGAGATACATGCCTTCCGCACACCACATTAACAAAGAATAGCAATAAGAGCACTGCATCAGACAATAATGACAGCACAAACAATAATACAAACCATAAATAACACACAATAACATTAAAACTGTATCCTAAGAACAGATGGCAAATGGAGCGGTGATGATAAATTCAATGTGCATGTTATTAGCAGCTAATTCTGCAATGTTCTTATAATTAACAGCTGTTGATTAACCTTATGACTTGCTGCAGAAAACTTCCTCAACCTTTTTAGTTGACTTGCCGGTGTTTTGTGCCATCTGCCAGAAGGAAGTGGGGGAAAGTAACTGTGCAGGGTGCCAAGTCCGCGATGATGTTGTCAGCATTTCTGAGGCAACCCAGTAGTGAAAATATCTAGAAGTGAAGGCAGCTATATCTTGCAGATTATGTGAAAAGTTTTCCCCAATCTGCCTGGTAATCTACAGTCCTCAGATGAGCAGCTGAATAGTGACATTTTAGTACATCCAGAGAAGCTGGTGAGAGAGTTGGTGAAATCTGGACTTACTTCAGGTGTCAGTAGAAGTATCGATGATGATGGGTGTCCTTGATTGCCGCAGATGTTTATTGATCAAATGAGGTTGTTTGTGATGGTGACTCATAGGAGCTTTAACCTGATGATCCTTTTCACAACCTCCTTGCGAGTGGTCTGCCTTCTGCTTCCTGAAATTAATTATCATCTCCTTGGTGTTGCTGATATTAAGCAGCTTAGTCTCCTCCTTGTAGGTTGTCTTTATGTTTGTGATTAGACCCAAAAATGTTGTAAAATTTGTTGAAGTCATGCAGCAATCATATGTGAACACGGAGTCCAGAAGTGGGCTCAGTGTATTGCTTTATGTGCTGACTATTATGAGGTTTTATTTTCCACCTCCCTCTGCTATGGTTTGCCAGTGAGAAAGCAAAACACTTGCCTATCTATAACTTGTGATTTTACATATTTATAGTAAAGTGTTTTTTTTTAAATATAAATCACAAACTCCCTATGGTATAAGTACAATTTAAATTGTACCCTAAGTGGTGTCCTGTGCCTGACATGTAATTGATGGGGTGCAGCCCCTGCGTAGTTTTAGGAACTTGACAAGGGTACTCTTGAGACGGCCGTTGATGTGGATATTTCCGGTTCTTGTGGACTGCATAACCAATTGAGTCAATGATGACAGACTGCATAAACAAACTGTTTTGGGGGCAGGGGTTCATCTAAGCAGGGACTCTGGGACAAGCACAATCAATGCTTCAGTGGTCATGCTTTTGACCCCTGGGACAGCTGTAGAATTATCTGGGCAACATGTCCTGCTCCACAGTCACAGATGCTCTTGTGGCCTCAAGGTAACTTTAGTTTGATTGTTCGCTTCTTGTTAGTGGCCCCGGTAACCGCCGGCTGCTGGCGATTGCATTTTTTCTTTACCAGGCATTGGCTATATTGTAGATATAGGAGTTCTTGGCAGTTTCTTTGTTCGTTCTTTTCATTGCTATCTTTTTTATGTGACAGAAAATGTTTTCTTACATCCTATCAGACGGCACAAAATTCCAAATATGTTTCTTGACCACATCAAACTATGTATTTATTTACTACTGGATTTTTTCTTATAAATTTCAGCAAAGCAAAGTGCTTGACACCTTGTACTTGTATTGTGCATCTTTCTTAACACATTTCTTAACTTTGATGAAAAGGAACACAGAAATAAGAACAGCCAGATGTTGTGTATGCAATGATGGATCTAAACCTGTAGCTACAAAGGTGCAACATGTCTTAGGGTTTGATAATGTTCTTTTGCAAATACCTGCAATCCCCTGGATTCTTTATTTTTTCTATAGCTAATACATAGAGCTAAGCGTGCATCATTGACCAATTTTCTGTTTATTTCCTGTGTATATCATCAGATAATAGTAGGCCCACTCCACTACTGCTTGTACTTGTACTTGGGCACTCAGTCTAGCCACGCTTATGCCTAGTTGATTCCTTGTCAGTGTGTAAGTTTATTTGCTTTACTTATACCTATGGCTGGGTGATAAGGCTGTTTTAGGTCATTGTAGCAATATTCCATATATATCAATGCTACTGAATTTGTTTGATAGTTTTAAGCAGCTTATTAAATCCTGTATTCTGTACTGTATTGATGGGGGCCATATTCTTTGTTTTGTTTTAGGTATCCATAGCTATAATCTCTTTCCACTTAGCACTGTTCTTTTTGTAAAGTGCACCTTGTGAAAATGAATACCTTGATCCTGTGACTACATTATAAACCATGCCTCCACAGAGGCAAGCTGTGATTATAAAACCATTGAAGGCAAATCTTTTCAGTATTCACAAATACAGTGACACAAGCTTTGTTTTGGAGTGTGTTCTGAAGCATCAGATAAATTTATATTGCAATTTATGAAACAGATTTCTATTAACAGCTCAATTAAATTTACCAGCCTTAATGGTTCTGCTGAGATTTCGGATGATGACTTAATGAAATATAATTATTAGTTATAGATACCAACAGCACATTTTTACCCAGGATTTTATCAGGACCCTGTTGAGATTTTTAAGGGAAGGACATTATTTTTTTCTCATAACAGGGTTGAAGTCCTGGCATGTTTGGATCTGTGGGATGTGAAAATCTGGCTACTCTAGTCCACTGCTGTTTTTTGGCACTGATTAGAGACTCGCCTCTCTACTTGGCACCTGGATTTTAATGTAATAGTTATAATTCTGCATAGGAATTTACAGTGTAATTTCATGTATCAGCATATTGTTACATTACCTTCTAGTTAGCTTTTTGTGACAGTGTCAGCTTTGTGTTAATTCACTTTCAGTATTAACACAACAGTTTATCTCTGGAATATCATCCAAACATTTTCTGTACTGTGTATCATTTTTGTGTTTTTCTTTAGCTCTGGGATTTCTGTAGGTTGCTATGTAAAAGAGCTTTTTGCAAGTAGATGAATATAAATATAATTGCACAATGTCTAGGTCCAAATCCCTGGAGAAACTGTTGTACCCCTCAGTAAGGAACATAAATCATGGTGAAAACTATAGCTGCATAAACTGATACAGTAAGTTATGAACCTTGCTATTATTAAAAAACTCTGCTATGCAACAAAAATATAATAGTAGATTTTTTGCTACCATTTTGTAATGTTTGTCCAAGCTTTGGTTTAGGAAGTTTGACCTAATCCATGTTTGGCAGCATACAGCTGCCAAGAAAGCTCCCTGAAACACCTGCTGTGCTTCTCCATCCCACACTTATGTATGATCTGTGTAATATGTGCTGGAGAATGACTGTTTCCTTTACATCAGATGGGTGACTTTGTCCTCTTCTCTCTGTTTTGTCTTTTCTTTGGACTTGGCTAATTTTTTATATTGTACATTCTTCCAGATATTATAAAGAATGAAATGATGATACTTTCTGTTCTTTTTTTCATGATTGAGTAATCAAATAAAATAAGTATTTTGTTTAAGTGTGAGAATAAATTAAAGTACTTATGCTAACTAGGGGATGGCTGCACAAAACACTTTAAGTTTTCTCCTTAACTTGTAATTGCTTCTTACTAGAGGGATTTATTTAAGGGTGTTGCAAAGAATACCTTAAAAGGATTCCTTAAGTAAAACAGATTTACTGCAATGAAAAACATTTTACGGTAGTAAAACTTTAGTTTCCATGGAGACCATTTATTTGCTTGTCCTCACGGATGCTCGTTATATTAGTTATCGCCCCCAGTGTTAATTTTGCTGATAGAAATGTTGACGAGAATATACCCTGTTTATTTGCGCGATGATAATTAAAACAACAACGTAATTTAAATATGCATTTAATGACAGTAACAAAATGAAACATATTATTTGTCTGTCGAATATAAATAGCATTCAAAAAGCCAAATTTTGTCCCTACTGCATCATTATCTAATAAAAATGTGGATTGTTCCCCCTGGTGTGCATGAGTAGGTACTTTACACTCGACTAAGCACTACTGAGTGGGGCATATAGCAATAAACTTTGCTGAAATGTCGACGACAAGCACTGATGCTAACTTGGAAGATACGCTGAGGTGCTGGGAAAAAAGAAGTAGTCTAGAAAAAAATGAGCAGATACAACAATAATTCTATCTCCAGTTACATTAAATGCATTTTTGCATGGGTCTCCATATTTCTGCATTGGAAAATTCATTCCATAAACAATGTACTTCTGTCTAATATTGCTCAGGGTGAAACTTATTAGGGGGATATTGTCACATTGTTTTTTTTGTTCAGTGAAATCAGAAGATGGATCTGCTAGGCAGATTTAATAATGAATTACAAACATGTCGCGGGCCATATAAATAAAATCATAGATTGATTTTTTTTTATGTTGGTGAAGTAAAATCAATTGATCATCATTAATCATATTCAGTGGTCGCAGTCATTTACCCAGTCGCAGGACGCTCTTCTCAGGATGCGTTCATTTTTTTCATTTATCGCCATAAACTCAGCCATGTTACGGTTAAGTCAGAGGTACCTCAAGTTTTTTTCCTTTCTTTGGTTAAGCTCTTTTCTGTAACTGTTAAGGGAACTTTAACGGATTCCTTATGTATGAAACTAAGGTAAGGGGAAAAACATAAATACTTAAGTGAACATTTTAGGGAAACCTTAAGGAGAAGACTTTATTTTAAGGAAACCTTAACTCGGACTTAAAGGAAAATCTTAACTTAAGGTGTTTTGTGCAACTGGCCCCAGGTCTGTGAATAAACAAACGTTCAATTGCAATTAAATGTGCAAATTTGATATTGTGACGCTGAAAACATTGTGAAGCTGAAAGCTGACTACAGGTCAGACATGTTTTTACTGAAGCTAATAATATTTAATGAACACTTAGGCATTAGACATGTTCATGAGGCATTAGAGGAGGTAAAAAAAAACCCTGGGAAAAGACCAATAACAAACACTGTCATGTTTTATCTCAATGCCTAATTTTACAAGCACAAGCTTGTAAACAAAATTATTCATTAATATACTTCAGCCTCCTATAGTGTTTCTTGTGTAATTGTGGGCCCCACTATGTCTTTAAAGGACCACTTAGTTTTAGTGAAGAAAAGTAAGCATATCCACATGTCCAGGACTTAGGCTTGCCAGGCAATTTGGTGCAGTGTTCCCTGCTGCAGAGAATAGACATTTTCATGGTGTAGGTCTAGATGTAGCTGGAACCCACAGAAATGTCTTTGCCAGCTTGGTCAGTGCTGGAAACTGATTTATTCCTTTCGCATCACAACAGTGGATCTTCCTTTTTGGACGCAGCATGGTCTCCACAATACATCAGAACCAAATTTCCCACTGCAGCATACTCAAACTGCTGCTCTTCATTCCCTTCTTCGTCACTGGTGCTGGAGTCTGATGGTCCCAATATACTGTTAAGGAATGATATTCTGTATACTAACTCGAGTTAGCACCCTTCTGTGAATTTGCTGAATTATCTTTTACACTAGTGGAGGCTACATTTTCACTCTTTTCAGGCATCTGCTGCCTTTCTTGCCTTTTGACATTAAGAGCTATAATTTCGACTGTTTGGACCTTGAATGCTTTATCAGTTAAGAAGAACACAAGTTTTCTGAGTCTTGGATCCAGAGCAGAAACAATAAGGACAGTGTTTTAAAAGGATGAATTCAGTTTTTGGTATCTTGCTGTGGTCTGATCATCCACATGAGTCTAAAATGACTGGACTGGTACAGTTTAAAATTCTGAACTTTGTACTGATTTCTGAAGGCCTTGTCCATTCAGTAGCAGATTCAAATGGCTCAAGAGCCTGGCTCAGCTCCTCATTGATGTTCCACTGTTCAGTTTTTAAATCAAGCGGTGTTCCCCTTGCTGAGTGACTGTTGGGTCTGACAGTGTAGCAGTTATACTGTAGGCCATCTTTGTTCCAAAAGCCAACACAACATGTCATAAATACTATTCCATCCGGCACTAACACCTTGCACCAGCATGGGTTGAGGAGCATCCATTTGTTGCAGCTTATCCTTCAACATGGTGCATGCCAGTTTTTTTTGAGTGGTCAACAAGACATCATTCGGCATCCACAGATTGGTCAAGATTGGGTAGCTCTTGAGTGCATTTAGTACCAGAAAAACTGTGTGAAAAATGTGTGACCTGCACATCGTATTGATGCCCATCTAGGCTTTTCTGTCAAATTTTTTACTGCTGTAACAACATTTACACGGCTATTATGGACAATGACAGATTTTTTTTTGGATGAATGTCAAACTTGGAAATGACGTTCTGCAGCTCTCTAGCAATATTTGCAGCTGTGTGTCTCATCTCATGGGGCATGGTTGTGAGGCTATATGACTTAATTTCCCAATTCCGTCCAAGGAAATGACAGGTCACCCCCAGATACACCTCTGTGGCTGCAGTTGTCCAAATGTCTGTTGTAAGTACAATTCTGTCAGTTTCCTTTAGGCAGTTCTTCAGCTTTTCTTTTATTTTTTGATACCGGTTCTCCATTAATATTGCAAAATTAGTTCTTGAAGGAAGATTGTATTTGGGGCTGAAAGCATGAACTATTTTTGAAACCCTTCATTCCCTACCATGAATATCCATGATAAGCATGTTCAAAATCCTGTCAGTAAAATTCTTTGCCTGCTCAGCTGAACATGGTTGAGCCATGTGTGTAAAGAAAGTTGTCCATATCAGATTATGGTTTGCTAAAAAAGTGAAAAAAAAAATCTAAAATAGAGAGCTTAAATAAAAAATTATTTTAAAAAAATCTTTAAATAGAGAAAATTGGCTATGATCAGGTTAATATCCGGTCAGCTACAGCCTATAACTTTTGTAGAATGTAGTACAGTATTAAAACATGCACATAAAATATTACTCAGACCAATATCTGCAGTTTATCACACATCTCCGCTGTTCATACATCCAGAATGTACAAAGTCACATTGTCGAAAAATATTTTAAAATATAGCAAAACTTTCCTCTTGTAGTTAGCATAGTAAAGTGTTGGTGTTAGCAAAACTGTTGCGAACAGTTAGGTACCCCACTTTATGGCAGGACAGTATTGAGAAATATATTCTTATTTTTACTATACCAATGCTATTGGACAGAAATTTTCCTGAATGAGCAGTTTGGAACCTTTCAATGAATGCTCTGAGCATTTAGCATCATTAAACTTGGCAGCTTATAGCCGCATTCTAGCAACACAAAATTAACTTTTCTGTTTTGGATATAATTAGCGCTTCTATCTTTTCTCAGCCACCTTTTAAACCTTTTAAATTTAGCTCACTGTACAATACTGGTTATTCATTTGATTGGAGAGACAGTAAATTAAGCAAAAAAGAATTCCATTGCCTTGTGTCTGGCCCCCTTTGCCTTCAGACAGGATTCTTCCTTGTTAAATGTTGTACCATGGATGATGTCCTGTTAAAATGCTTTTTCTGCCATTTTTTACCACTCTTCCTTTTGCTCTTCCCTGTTTTAATTGCCTTCCATTCTTTCAGACAACTGTTGTGTCCGAATTCATGGGCAGCATCCTTCCAAGGACACCATCTAAGGAGGTGTAAGCTTTGTAGGCTATGTTCTTTGTAGGTTGAACAGAAAGCATTGTCAAATGGAACGGTCTGGCCGTCACCAGCTGTTCCCACCATTCCCTTTGAGTCACGAAGTGCCCCTCCTGTTGCCTAGCCGGCACACACCCACTTTATCTCTGCGTAAAGAATCTTGGGATATGTTGGGCTGCGAAGGATCCATTGGATGAATCCTTCGTGACTCAGCAACAGGAGGATGCATTTCTACAGTAGATGCATTTGAAGGAACCATCCAAATAGGACAGCCTTGTTGCACCGCTGTAATGGATTTGGTCTAAGAATGTAGCCTTACATAAGAACATAAGAACTATACAAACGAGAGGAGGCCATTCGGCCCATCAAGCTCGCTTGAGGAGAACTTAACTA
>JABFDZ020000002.1:20607979-20629265 GCA_019775955.2 Pollimyrus isidori
CCCCAAGTGGAGGAGTCTTGGGGTCTTATTCACGAGTGAGGGAAGGATGGAGTGGGAGATCGACAGGCGGATAGGTGTGGTGTCAGCAGTGATGCGGGCGCTGCATTGGTCTGTCATGGTGAAGAAGGAGCTGTGCCAAAAGGCAAAGCTCTCGATTTACCAGTTGATCTACGTTCCTACTCTCACCTATGGTCACAAGCTGTGGGTAGTGACCGAAAGAACAAGATCGCGAATACAAGCGGCCAAAATGAGTTTTCTCCGCAGGGTGGCTGGGCTCTCCCTTAGAGATAAGATGAGGAGCTCGGTCATTCGGGAGGGACTCAGAGTAGGGCCGCTGCTCCTCCACATTGAGAGGAGCCAGATGAGCCAGTACAGCTGAAGGTAAACAATGTCTATTTTTAAAGTGTAACATTCAAGATTATCATTATTGCCCATATTAGGTGGTGTTATTGGGGGCTCCTCGTTCCTTCCCTCTTCTTCCTTCTGGTGTTTATTTGGCGGTTTTTTTGTGTGGGGGGCATAGTGGTTGTAATAGTGGTTGTAGTCGCAGTAGTAGAGATGGCACCCTCCATCCCATGCTCGAGAAATTCGATCAGTGCCGCAACTCCTCCGTCCTCCGCTGCATCTCCACCACCAGTGGAGAAACGTGAGTGTTTGTATTGTCACAAGGTGGGTCATATTATGTTTGTCCGGTGCTAAAGCGTAAGGACGCCGGTGCTGCAGTCCGAAAGGTTCATGTTGCTAACATCACCAGGTTACTATCCTACGGGATACGGGTGCGGCCCAATTGTTCCTTCTCGAAGGAATTATTCCCCGTGGGGACGCTACCTACTGTGGCACCAATGTGTTAGTGCAGGGTATCGGTCTGTGTGTGGCTTCAATTCCCCTAGACCAGGTATACTTATGTACCCCTGTGGGTTTAGTTTGTGTTGCTGTCCAAGGCTAGTTTCCTGTTCTGGGCGTCACCTTTATTCTTGGGAATGATATCACGGGGGAGAGGATCGTCCCCCTCCCGGAAGTTGTGTCCGAACCCGAAAGTTGTGTGAATGATTGCGGAGGAACTCCCTACTGTGTTTCCTGCGTGTGTGATTACCCGCACCCAGAATTGCCGGCTCGCGGACATTGACCTTGCTGATTCGTTTATGTCCGAGTCTGCTTCACCTGCTGCCTCAACAGATGATCCAGTTCCCCTAGTCCCAGTGAGACTTGCTGTTTCCCCTGAGGTCCCCTCCACTACAGAAGTTCTGATTACTGCACAGACGGATGATCCTTCCTTGGAACCTTGTCGTGCTTCTGCCGTAGGGAAAGGCGAGTTAAAAGACCACCTCACCGCATATTTTCACCGTAACCGCGTGTTGATGCATAAGTGGACCCCTCCAGACTTCCCTTTTGAGTGGGCTACACTGTTCCAGGTGGTAGTCCCACGGATGTAACGTGACTATGTCTTGTCCCTCGCACACGGCCATCCGTGTTCGGGTCACCTGGGGATCAAGAAAACATTAGTCCGTTTCCTGATGTATTTCTTTTAGTCTGGTGTAAACTCTGATGTGAAGCGTTATTGTAAGTCTTGTCATGTTTGCCTGGTAGTGGGAAAGCCGAACCAGACCATCGCCCTAGCTCCACTACGGCCGATACCTGCAATCGGTGAGCCTTTTGAGCACGTTATTATCGATTGCATGGACCCGCTACCGAGAACTCGTTCGGGAAATATGTATTTGTTCACCCTAATGTGTGCTGCTACTTGGTTCCCGGAAGCCATTCCTGTCCGTAGCCTCCGTACTCCTGTTATTGTTAAACATTTGATTAAGGTTTTTAGTACTTTTGGCCTCCCTAAGAATGTGCAATCGGACCAGGGTACCAACTTCACGTCAATGCTGTTTGCTCAAGTCGTTTGCGAATTGGGGGTACGTCATATAACTTCCACTGCCTATCATCCTGAGAGCCAAGGGGCACTAGAGAGGTTTCACCAGTCCTTTAAGAATATGTTGCGGTCTTACTGTCTGGACGCAGGTAGTGAGTGGGATGAGGGAATGCCCCTCCTCCTGTTTGCACTATGCGATGCGGTCCAAGAGTCGACTGGGTTTAGCCCTGCCGAACTGGTGTTCGGTCGTACCGTTCATGGCCCCCTAAAGGCATTACAGGAGCAGTGGTTGTCTCTACGTGTGTCAACCCCTTCGCAGAACGTGTCTAAGTATATTAGGTCCCATAGTGCTCAGAAGTCACTGGGAGCCGCACAGCAAGAGATGAAGAAGAAATTTTATAAGTCTGCCAAGTTGCAGTGTTTCCAGCTTGGTGACCGGGTCCTAGTTCTCCTGCCAATACCCGGTTCCTCCCTGCGAGCCCGTTTCTCGGGTCCTTATGTAATACGAGAGAAGGTTAGTCCCACCAATTATGTATTGGAGACTCCTAATCGCCGAAGAAGAACTCGCGTGTGTCACATAAATATGTTGAAGGATTACCTTGATCATTCTTGCTCCGCCCCCTCGCCCATCTTTGCTCTGGCCCCCACTCCTGTAAACATTGTGTCCCTCAGTCAGTTCTCCCCGGAGACTGATGAGCTATACCTTAGTTGGAATTGTCTCCCCTGTGCTCGTCTCCCTAATTCAGAGGCTCTGCACAACCTTCCGTCCCGCCTCAGTCATTTGTCTCCGTCAGCCCAAGCTGACATTGCGCCGTTAGTGGATTGCTTCCTGACCTTATTTGCTGATGTTCCCTCGTATCCCCTGTTAGTGAGGAGTTGCCTCACTAAAAGAGGAGTTGCTAACCTTGTTGCCGACACACTCTCCCGTGCCTGATTAGTGTCTTTGTTATTCATATGTCTGTGCTTCGTTCGTCTTTTCTTTGTGGTTTTGTTTTTTTTGGTCTGGTGTTTGCAAACCCCTGTCGGGTTTGCTCTTGTTTGGGGGGGTGTTACGTGCCATAATTTCTAGGAGGAAGCCTACAGAATCTCCGGGCCTCCCGCCTTGGTCCTCATTCGCCGACAGCATCTGGGCTCTGCCTCCTCAGCTGGACCCCGCCCACATTGGACTCCGATGCGCCACTTCCCATTTCCGGGTCCTGGAAAGAAAAAGGCCATGTTTGCAAACTTCAGGAGCCCTGCTCGTTTTCTTTGTATTTGGCTTGATTATTGGTTTTGGTTTTCGGATTTTGATTTCTCGCTCGCCCCTTTTTTGGTACTTTTGCTTTGGTTTTGACTGCTGTACTGGCTTTCCGATCTTTCACCTGTCTTCCGACCATTCTCTTGCTCGCCCCATTTGATATCGTGTTTCGGCCTCTGTGTGTGTGTATTTGTCCTAGGTGCGTAGAAGTGACTGCTGTTTTCGTTTTTGCGTTTGTGGAATTTTGGTGTGTTTTGGTTAGGGAGCCAGGAATAGTTGTTGTCCTTTTGTTTATTTGTTTTCACAATAGCGGTAACCAGTTGGGAACGTGTTTATTAGTCACTTTTGTTTGTTATTTTGCCGTGGGTTACTCCCGAAGTCTTTTGCACCTTGTGTTTGTCAACGTGTTGTGGAAAAAATAAAAAAATATCGCTCTTGTCTCCCTTTTTCCCCTTCCCTTATTCCCGGTTTGTCTTGTCTTCCCTTCACCCTTACCTATTCCCCTCTGGCGACCCCCAACCCTAGACTGAGGGTCATAACATTAGCAAGACTGGTCTTTGTTACCTTTGCATTCTTGGTATTAAGAAACACTCTTTGTCATCATGGATATCTATTACTAATGCCTGCAAAAAGCCAGTACAGCTGAAGGTAAACAATGTCCATTTTTAAAGTGTAACATTCAAGATTATTATTATTGCCCATATTAGGTGGTGTTATAGTTTAATTTGTGTTATTAGTTTTTAGTTATTCAAAAAGAATCTGCCTGTATATTTTGGTGGATGAGGTTATCAAGAAACCTTGTATTTTTTGGTGGAAGTGTATAAATCCTGATTTGCCTGTTATGGCAACTGCACTTGCAACGTGAATATTTAAGGTAGCGGAATAAAGGGTAATGCTTGTGCGGTAGAGGAAACCTGGCAGCAGTGACGATGCTTTATGTTTAGTGGCCTTTCTTGTATTAAACATTTCTTATATTTCCTGTTTTTCGCTGCAGACTGAAATTTCATGAGCTGCCGGGCTCTACACCACACCTCACCTTCATGCGCTGGTGTCCAGATTCCTGCAGTGCTGTTATGTGGTGCAAAAACACCCCGAAAGGGGGAGGTTTAAGTAGAGCGTGAGGCAGAATTTTAGTTTTGAACTCTGAACTTTTTGAGAAAAAAGGAGGTTTTTGGGTGCAATCACCCGTGTGGTAACTCACTAGGGCCTTTGTTGTGCTCCATGTCATTGTAGTGAACCCTACACTAATTATTCAGTTAACCCAGTCTGGATGACATGACCTTCCCCAGAAGAGCGGCCGTTGTTATAATGAAACGATATCCACAATTGTGCTAGTCCTACAAGTCATGCAAATGTGTCATGATTCACTCAAAACGTTTCTTCCACAGTCTTTTTGAAATGTGTAGACCAGTGTTTAAATGCATCTACCATTTGTACCTGGTTGTTCGGACTGACAACTATGTCATGGATCTCAAGGCACACTGTCAAGCAAGATGAAGAAGGAAACTTAAATTATGGGAATACCTCATAACCATGCCTCTTTGACTTAGCCATTATCATGTTCTTTTACATATGCAAAAAAGCACAATAAATAAATAAATCCACTTGTCCAAAGCATGGTCATGTGTTGCTTCAGAGACACTCCAGGCAATGTGTTATAGGCATAGCAGTGCCTTTATGTTTTTATTAGTATGTCTACTCTTTAACCTTTAAAGAGGTCTTACATGTGTAGTTTAATTGTCATAACTCATTTTTGCAGCATTTTTAACTTTAATAATATGTGTGTTTATTATGGAGGGTGTTTTATAACAATATTCAATAAGTAAATAGGTCATTTAAATGATTATTTAAATTAATTTAAAATTCCATTTTATTGATTATTTATAAATATGTCTTGTAAATGATTGTTTAAATTATTAAAGTGCTATTTAAATCGTTTTAAAATTACAGTTGAAATGATACCAGCAGTATATAAATGATAAATATTTATTTATTGAATATTGCCACAAAATACCTTCCATAGTTTATAGCTTGGTTCAGCAATTTGTTCACCTAATTAATGTGAAGGTTTGGGCCAAGGCACAAATGTCATGACGGGTTTACGAAATACAGCAAAGGTGCTGAGGTCTCCTCACTTGTTCTATTTTCAGTCCTTGTCATTGTCTCCCAAAAAGTGCATAGTTGGTAGAAAGATGATACCTATTGTATTTAAAGGTGAGATATGCATTCAATAAGGACACCAATGAACTAGGTAACATATGGCTCACTAGCACAACCTTGAGGAGATTCATTGAGACTTGAATATAAGACTTATCAATTAAGCTATTAATACAGAATGAAAACGAAATACACTCTGATTTCTTAAAATAAGATTTTTAATATTACTTATTATCATAAAGATATATTTACACACTTTACAGAAATAGAAAATAAAAACACAAAGCTACACATGAAAGGAAAAAATAAAATAGATACTCCAAGAGCTAAAGCTTATTTTTTATAAATTAGAAACCAAAATGTCATATATGTACACAGTATTTCAACCATTTGATACACTTGTTTTATTTCCTTTTATTTTTTTGTCCTGTTTAACATCAAAATGGACACGTGGACTGTACATTTGGCCTAGAGAGCATTGTGAGCAGATCCTTTAAAACAGGAGTGAGACAGTTTGAAAAATACAACATGAGCTGTGCTATTTTCTGTCTGTAAGTCAGTAATACTGATAGTGGACTGGTTGATGAGCATGAATAATCCATATTTCTCTGTATTCTGTGCATTTTGATGGTGGACTGACTGCTGCAGATCTGGAGGACACTAGGGCCATAAGAGAATTTTATATTGCACTTCCAGTTAGTTTGAGAAAGCTGGATTTGTTTACATGCAGTTTTCTGTTTTATGGCTTTCTTCTTGGTTGTATAGATGTAGCAGTGCTGATGATTGCCCAGCCCACAGACTCACATAAATTTGCCAGATCAGATTTCAGAAGCTTGAGCCTACAGAGGCTATTCTACATACTTTATGACAGGTCTTTCAGAAGCAAGCAAATCAATTTTTTCTCATGCAATCTGTTTCCTCTTTCCTTGGGTAGGATAAACCCATAGTATAAAGCAAGAGAAATTGACTAAAGCTCTAATAGGTTGCGACAGCTCCACCCAAGATAAAAAGTGAGACTTCATTGATTCTCTCAGTCGATGGATCTACAACTAAGAGCAGCACGAAAGCATGACCTATATCTTTGACATCATTAGTCTGTTGTTTCCGCTGCTATCTCAGTTTTCCTCTGTGGTCAAGTCCAGTCTACTTAAATTTCCCAACTCCCGCCTCACCAAATTCACATTAATTACAACTGAACAACAGCTGAACAAATTGATACAAATTCTTTAAATATTTTTGAGAATTAAAATACTAAGTGCATAGGAATGTCACACAAAAATCTTACACTGTATCTTACAATGAAGGAGAAAATAACAGAAAAAAACTAAATATGAGAATTCTTTCATTTGTGTAAGTTCTCCCAAGAAAGGCCATTATGGTTCATCACTTGGAGTATAATATATCACGTTAACCTAAATATGGGCATGTTTGTCTGCTTAACCAACAAGCGCTATGAACCTGATTTGTGGGTTGTATGTTGCAGAACTACAATGAAAAATATAACTTTTCAGATTCTGAAGAAGCTTTGCACAAGTCAGATAATATTCAGGTGAACTATACTCTATAAGAAATTTGTATAGGATTTATTTTCTTGCAGCATATTGGAATTGCAAAAGTGCAGTATCACATTCATACAGAGAGGTCTTATCGCAAATCCAAGTGGTTGTTGTGGGGAAATTTGCTTTTGACATGACAGTATTTTGTGCACAGTTTGACACAAGTGTGAACCTTTGGGTTTGTGATATTTGGCTTTTGGTGAAAACCCTACAGATTTGTAGAGCCATATAAATACAATTTACAAATGACTTTACCATGGTTCATGTTGACTGGCTTGCCTCTCAATGGATAGCTCAGCTGGTTCAGATGGTGAAGATACATTCAAGAAACAGAGTGCTGATACAGACATTGCTGGGCACATTACTGGCCCGTTCCCAAGAGCTGGGGTCCAGTTACCCCTCTCTAAACCACCTGCCCTACCCCAAAGGAAGCAAGACCTTGCTTATTCCCTAAGGTCACATGGACAAATAAGACATTCATCTAGTGAACAACAGAACAGAGCAATTTCCTTGTTCTTTTAAAAAGTTAGACAAATATAGTGAGACAAATTGTTAGCATTCACTCAATCGCTAAGTGAAAATCTTTATGGAATAGCACTTCTGAATATGCTTTAAAGAGCTCACTGCGCTGGGGACATTAGTGTTTGAGAGCATTCCTATTGTTACATTTTTAGAACGATAAATGCTGAGAGAATGCTATAAAGTCTGAAATAAACTAGATTGCAGCCTGAGTTTTCACAAACAGTCCTGTAAAAGAAGCAGGGAGAAAGAGCCCGTTAAGAGACGGCAGGCAGACTGAATGCTGATGTGGTTTAATTGGCTATACAAGCTGTGTGCGTCTGTCTTGTGAATGGTTATGTCAAACAGGTGAGAGGTGGTGGATGAGGCCCCCGCCATGAGAGCTCAGAATCTTAATGACCAGCTTTAGGCATTCTTGGGGAGGCCCATATGAGAAAGATTAGCCAAGGGATGTGAGGATTGTAATGATACATGTCAACACCACCTGTGCTGTGAGACTGAAGCCGGAAAGCCACCCTAACACACCGAGGAATAGCAGTGGTTGACAAGAACTGTATCTTTGCACATAGCTAGCAGTGTATACACAGGCAGGGACATATACTGAATAAGTATACATACACATCTATATATATATAGTGTGTGTGTGTTTGTGTGTGTGCGCACATGTGTGTATGTGTGTATATATAGTGTTTCATAAAGAATAAAGACTGCTCAGATATAGGCTTCTATCACAGCACCCTGAGGAAATAAAATTAAAAAGAAAAACAGTAACAAATTCCAGTATGATATAAAGGCATAGCATCCCATCAATCATAAGTCACAGTCCATTCTACACCAGGGGAATCCAGCCTGGTACCAGCTGGTCAGAAAAAGAGTGCATTGTGGGTAGGCTGGATACAGTCGCTTATCTACCGAGCTGTCAAAGGGACTGCTTTGATAAAGGTTTTTTGGTGTAATACTATCCAGCTATCGGTTTCCTGCATTTTGCAGATGGCCTGTATGGCTGCGCATTTAGATGTTTCTTTAAGTACGTTTTTAATGCCTGCGTCGGTGTCAGTATTTTGAGACTTTTCAGAAGAGGTAACCTGTCTATTTTCCGGCAGCATATTGCGGAGCAAATCGTTATTTGGCACTTGATTAAAAGGGGAGGTTTTCTGCAGGATATGCAGCCTGCCCCAGCCAGTGAACAGTCGTATGTGAGAGTGCTCCTAGATACCTAGATGTGTTGGAGCAGCTGCTGAAGGCTGCAGGGGTGGGGAAGGCGACAGCGGTTCAGGGTTCCAGAACATAGGGCTGCAGGCAGAATTCCATGTGGGACCATGCATCAGCACTCTCGAGAAAGATTCCTGCAACCCAGGAGTTAATTGGCTGTTTAAGTGAGTCGCTTTGGGTCGAAGCGACATCTGAATAAATGGATAAAGGTTGACACAAATGGCAAAATGTCTGGCTGAGTGCACAGTTTTGTGATAATATCATGGAATTGTTCGGAATTCACTTTAAATTTACTTTACATCAGAATAATTACACATACAGAGCAGTAATTACAATATTAAGGAAACTTGTGACAGCCTCATTTGTTTTTTGATTTCTGTTCAGAGAGAAGTATTGGAACAAGTACTGTATGAACTGACAGTCACATCTGGGTGCCAAGATCTAACCCAGTTTTCACTGCCTGATTTTACCCACCTGAACTACCACTACACATTCCATTAGCAATGCCAACAATGGCAGCATAACATTGCAATTAATGGCCATGATAACTGGAGATAGCGGGAATATCACACCTTAGAGAAGTGTCTGATACTTTAAGACTAAAATGGTCTGGACCAGGCTCCACAAAGGCCACACGTCATGCAAAGTGTGTGGCACTCGGGAGATGGCAACAAAGGACCTCTAAAAAGCAAGTGAGAATAACAGAGAGGGAGAGAGAGAGACACACAGAGAGAGAGGGTGCAAAACAGAGAATCAGGCAGCTTCGGGCTGCATGCCCGTCTCTTCTTACCCATCCCCCCTCCCCTCTTATTTCGTTGCAGAGCTGAGGGTGAGTAGCTTTTCCTGCTTTCTGGATAGATGAAGAGTTGCGAGAAGAACCAGGAGGCCCCTTGGACGTGTCTCCTCAGGCTGGGTTAGCCTGGGCCCCCTTTGTATTCCCCCCCGAGGCAAAGGAAGAGCTTAGAAATCAGGACCTGGGGGGAGGGGCATCTTACCAATGTCTGCAGAAAAGAAAAAAAAAGATGTGATCAGGGAATTGCATTCATGATTAAGGCAATACGAGTAAGATTCTTTGTGCTTTTTCATACTTTTAATGGGGTCTTATGAGAATCTTAGAAAAGCAATGAGAGTCCACTCTAAAAGTCCCGTAGGAAGACCAAAGCATACACATGCTTTTAATAATTTTGACACGATAAAGGCAGCAGGATTAAATGAATAAAAAATCACTACAACAAACAAAATAGTCTCATGGAGCACTCAGAGGTACTGCATACTAGGGCTAAATATTGTGAAATTTATAAACCAAAAAGGAAGTGAAAATTTACCCAAAACTAACTATAGCAAAGCGGAATTAGTTATCTACCAATAGAATCTGTCAAGTTGATGGTGTCGCCACAAGTCGTGCCAGTAGACAATTCACTTTCTTTTGCTCAATATTGTCTGTATGGAATCCAAAATAATTCCATACAGCAGAAGGCATGTTTTTTTGTGACCACAACTTGTTATCGTCTCATTTTTGGTTATGATTGTTTTGGAGAGTGCATGCAGAGCTCATGAAAAAGCAATAATTATACTGATATTTTAAAAAAATGTACTAGATAATCTTGAAAATAAACCATAATTAAAATTGCAAAGCTTAGTAAGTTTTGTTTTCTATGACAGAGAGTAAAGATATTGTAGCAAAACTTATTGATGATCTCCATTCAGGGAAACTTATCGTGGGCCTTCCCTACTTGCTAGGGAAGATTTCCAAATGCCAGAAAAGTGTTGCTTTTGAGAATGCTGTCCATATACTGCATACTACAGTATAATACCTGGATGGTATGATGGTATGAAAAATCAGATACTGCCCAAGCCTAATCTCAACCCAGCTGCGCATGTGTATAATATTGCCTACTGCACACTAACAATGGCATGGAGTAATAGGCAGTGATGTAGGTTTGAGGGTCTTCTATTGTCCGAAGAGTTAATGTATAACATACATTGTGACATAAACCATATATTTACCAAAGCCTGGCAACCCAGCTTTACTATAGGATTTAAGCCACTTAAAGTATACATAGTATACATACATAGAATTTGGTGTAAAAAGCAGAAGATAAACCATAAAATTAGCCAAATATAAGAGTTTCTAGAAAGGGAATCACAAAAAATAAAGATCATGGTCTTTTTTGACTAAAGTGAGGTTTTTGAGGCTGCAGTGAATTTCACTGAGCCTTTCTTTTTTATTGAGCTACACACTTTTCCGCAACATCCCTCTTTGTGCCTAAACATTCCTGCAGTGAAAGCAAGCATTGACTGCTCAGCTCAGAGAGAAAATGCTTGTTTTTTAGGCAAAGCAATGCATTGAAATTGGGAAGTCCTTTATTGTTCCAGAGGCAAAGAGCGTCTTGCCTTGTTTTTGAAATATAGTCTTTACTTTTAGTGTTTAAGATTTTATTCTAAGGACCAGAAAATGCCAGATTATTTAGGAAAATAATTTTGTATATGGGAAGTTTGGTGAATGGTTTTAATTGACTTCTTCAGAATGTGGGAGAGAGACTATATATACATCTTAGACTAGGTGATGTTGGATTATAATCTGTGTTACAGAAAAATTCTATTGAATTTCTACCTGTCCATTTAAAACTGTGGGAGTTAATAAAGAAACAGAAGGCCCAAGACTTATAAACTCATAAACTCATTCTGCCTGATTATTTTGTCAAAAATGAAGACTAGTGACATAACCATTGTCTTCAAAAAACCACCACAATAGACTTTTTGAGAGTAACAATTGTACATTCTGCATTTTGGATCTTGTAGAAAAATAATCACTCAAGAGATATCTACCTGTTTTGAGTCATGGAAAGGGGCCCATTAATTTACACAAGCCTTTGTTTAGTATATGCCTGTTAACAGTAACATATATTGAACCCACAAGAAAATTAGCTGCTTGGCTATTCATAATTCTGCTTCTCAGCCTTGCTGTCACTTGCCTGCTGTTTGTCACCAGAGCTGTTGCTCACAGACTGGAGATCAAAATGATTGGAAGAGCATTTACGGGTGGCAGGATTTTAGTTCTGCTGCTGCTAGCTGATGTCAAGGGTCTGGAGTCAGGCTGTGAATTTTCCATTTCATTGCTCAGTGAAAAACATGCCTGTTGTTTCTGGTAATTTTTAATTTAGCTTCTCAGTTCTCTGCTTATTTTGTTGAGGCTTGGAAATCACTGGGGTAGTTTAATTTGTACCTTTTGTCATAGCGTACTTTATCTGATAAAGAACTCTAGTGTTTGGTGTTTGTGCTCAATGGAAAAAATGTTTGGAAGAATATTCCTCATGAATCTGAGGAAGTGGGAAGTGGGATATGTGGTCAGAGGATGGATGGATGGATGGATGGGCGGATGGAAGGATGGGTGAATACTCTTCAAACCAGGCAAACTTTGTAAGATTGAAAGGTTGATTGAAAATGATAAGGTCACTGTGATGCTTTGCAGTTCAGTTGGTATGCAGTTCAAAAATACAGCAGTGAGACAAAACATTATAACCCCTACATGAAGCAAATTATGTTGATCATGTAGTAAAAAGATAGCATCAAGGTCTAGGGTACAGTATATTAATATTCAGTACTCTGAATTCAGAAGAAATTGATAATGATAAAGATCAGAGTGACTTTCACAAGGACCAAATCAATAAGGTCAGATGACTGGGTCAGAGCATCTCTGAAACAGCAAGACTTGCGGGGGGCTCACTGTCAGTTCTGGTGAGAGCCCACTGAGAGTGATCAGAGGAGGGAAAAACCATGAACCACCATGAAAAGGATGTTGGGTGGCCAGAACTCGTCAATGTGAACGAAAGCTATCCTGTCTGATACGAACCAACAGAATGCCTACTGTTGCAGAAATGGTAGATAATTTTGATGCTGGTCATAGGAGTGATGTGTCATAACACATGGGGCATTGTTATTTTATCTCATAAAAATGCAGCATTGTCAACATTATTTACTTCACACATCATCATGTAACACAAGTACCACCTATAAAGTTCCTCATGCAATTACTTAGGAAATCATCACCCTAAACACCAGGTGAAATAAGAGAAAGAAGAATGTGGTGACAGAATGGCTATTACTCCAATACCAAGGTGCCCTCAGTCAGCATTGGTGCCTTCCTGATGGACCAAGCCAGTTGCACTCAAACCAACAATCCTCTAACAAACCTATTTTTGATCATTTCCCAGACTTCTGGTGGACTAATTTCATTAAGCACCATAGTCTTTCACCATAGTGGTGATTTTGAAATTTAGACCATTATGCTTTACTTTCATCACCAGGGGGATTACATTACAATTACACTTGAATTACTAGTCTCATTCTTGCACTGCATAGGAGATACTGTAAATCTCTTTACCCTTTTACTCCTTTTGTACAGGTACATTTTTGGGCTAAGCAGACCATACCTAACGTGACAGAGTATGATCATAGGAAAATGTGAGAAACAGACGGGCTTATCTCACAAAGAGTATTGTGGATAAGGTCTATTCATCTTCCTTTTTTTCCAAATAGTGTATTTTTTATTGATTGTCTCATGGTTACTGTGCCATACTCACCTGTTCTAGAATGGCATGGGCCCTTTGTGCGAGAGGCGAGGGCGTGGGCGTCGTCTTCTCCATCCAGTTGCTCTGTGGCTTTGGGCGCTCCTGGCTGGGCTCTGTTGAACCAGCCTCCTCAAGTTGCCCACATCCACCCCTTTGCCCTGCTCCACGGAGGCCATGGGTCCTGTGGGTGAATAGCATTCTTAATTTAACTGTATCTTTGAACAAATCAATTCAAGTTTGAAATTTGAAAAAGGCGCTCTCAGCATTGAACTTTTTTTCGAGCCCTGTCCCTTAATTGTTATTTCACCTGGCATTGATTGGAGTGACCTTGCACATTGTGTCTGAGTATTTTTTGAAAGAGTCTTTTTATGCTAATACTTATGCTAAATTTATTGGATGTAGCTGCACTCTGTCTTTTAGGATTTCATCAGACACTGTACATGTTGTACTAAATCCCTATCCTGGAGTGGAGGTGCTAGCCTCACAGTCTTCATTAGTCTCGAAGAACAAGGGGAGCAGATGGAGAAGTGGAACAAATGCCCTGTGTTACCCTTCCTTGAGAGAACAGGTTTTTGATGCTCCAGAGGTGAAGGTGTGGCTCAGACTTCACTTGCTGCATATTCATTCAGGTGCTGCAGGAAGGCTGGCCGCCCATTTGTCTGTATGCACTTGTGGGTATGTGCAGATGTTTCCCATCATCTGTCAGTGAGTGTGGTCTGACCCTCTAAGCTCTCCTTGTGTAACTTTGCGACTTTGTCTTTATAGCCAACTTCTCTGAGCTCAGCAGAGTCTGCTTCTTCATGATAATGTGCATGTACTCTTGCCAGACCTCAATTTAAACTTTTATCTATGAAACGTTAAAGTTACAACAATTGAAGAGTATGTTTTGTGTTGCATATCTCAAAGTTAAGGCTGAAGTAAATCCTGTCCTGTTTACTGAATCTGGGAAGGAACTTGTGCGAAACCCTCTTACTGTTCATTCATGAGTCGGTATTAGCCAGTGGCAGATTGTATCTCCATGTGACATTGCATTTTACTGCTTAACAGATTGTTAAGACCTCTTGAATTTTTAACACTAGCTATTTTGAAAAAAAGCAGGTGCAATACAGGATCCATCCTGTGACAAATATATGGTAAACAGCCTTGCTTAGCCTGGTACATGTCCCTAAGGAGGCCTCTGGGTTTTTGCTGGCCTTTGCAATCATCTTTATCATGCACAATCTCGGGATCTATCTCTGCCTTAACCTCACACACCAGCCCCCAAGATGAAAAAGTCTTTTGTCTGGAAGTAGACATCCTTCACTGCCTTATAAATACAAATAAAAACTTCATACCTTGTGTGTAACATACTTACAAGCTTAGTATGATTTTCATTTGAGTCATTATATTTTCACAAATTTCCAAAAGTATTTTCATCCCCGTTTTTGATTTTGATTAAATTGGAATGTTAATTACACATAACTTCCAAAGCTCAGAAATGTTTTGTTGATGTAAAAATGCTCCCTTTCTGACAGAGCACCTTTTTTACACTTAGCAAAATAATAATTCAGAGTGTTTTCTTTTGAGCTGTAAGTTTTCTTTCTTTTTACTATCACAGCTCCATGGCTCTAGGTTGGTAGCTGATGACTTTTTCATGATATGATCTAATTATTATAATGAAATGCATATATATTTGTATTACTTCTAAACAAAACATTGACATGTCACTTGATTCCCTTCATGAAATAAGTGCCGTCAAATGTTTTTTGTTTGTTTGTTTCAATACACATTGGGGCAGAGGGTTAATTTTTTTCACTTAATTTGGAAGAAAGTACTTCTGATGGCAAAAAATGTTATTGAAATGGATGTAAGGATTACGTGACTCTGAACGTACTGAAACTTCATACTCAGCTCACTCTTTTCAATCCACTTTTTAAATTAAATTAGCCTAGAGTGCAATTGAAGTCAACCTAAAGTGTAGCCTAAACTGTCTAAACTTTTTAGAGAATTTTAGCTTTGTCTTGCAAGATGAAGTCTAGGCCTGTACCACTGGTCATGTTTGCAGTCGGAGTTGTCTTGAATAACTCTGGATAAAGGGATTAAGCAAGGGATTTCAGAATACTAAATTTCCACCCTGTGGTGTTTACATCCCTTTTAATGTGGGTTTCCCAATGTTCAAGTTCTATTTACGTTAATCTGCTTTTTAGAAATGTAAACCCTTTCTGTGAACTCTCAGGTGAATTCTTTCATACTATATATTGGGACTTTCATGCGTGTTTCATTACGTTTTGAAGTCCTTTATTGTTTTTAGAGCTGTAATCCTTATGCACATTATGTGGTATGAATTAAGGTAATTTATCTGACATGAGCAGGTTGATGGGATGATGATACGGAGCAGCGCTGGCATGTATAGCTCTTTGTGGAGGCTCGCTTTCTGCAGCTGTTTGAAACTGATTCAGTTTGTCTCCCGTTGATGACTCCTTCACCCACCCACCCATCTCCAAATGGCTTCATTGGCAGGGGATCTGGGCTCAGGGCCATGGTGTTGGGCCACACTGCCACGCCTATAAGCTATGAATCGACAGAGTGATGCTTGCCTCATTCCCTCCAGGATCTTACCTAGGTCTTTCAGAAGTCAGTCCCAGTTTGTTCCTCATCAGAGAGCTGCATGCTACAAGTTTAGCACAGCAACGAGGGACTCACATCTCCTAAGAGATCTACTTCTTGCCCTCAATTAATGTCTGTCACCTGTAGTAAAGTTGATAGTATCGTGAGATTTTATTTTTGGGGAAAACCAAAATCTTGGCATTTGGACCAGTTGCCTTTCACAGCTGTCCTAGAATCCAAGTGGTACTACTGTACGTGGCAGTCAGTTTGCTGCAGAGTATACTAATGGCAAAAAGTGATTACACATTAATGCGTGCCTGTCGCTCACCATTCTACAAAAGAACGAGCACCACCTATTAGGCGTTAATTGCTGCCGGTGTCCGTGGTTCCTGCTCAGGGTTGTTTTTCAGCTGTCCCCTCTGTCTCCTCAACTGCTTCGGCTAAATCAAATAGTTAAATCAAGTTTCTCATGAAGTCCATGCTTTTAGAGCATTGCTTTCAGTATTTAAATGGCAATATGCTGTTCTCTTCACTACCAATAGTGCTGATCACACTTATCGTTTTAACTAAGTGGGAATTTCTGGAATGTTATGGGAATTATAGATACTAGTACTATTCGCAGCTTTGAATGAAAAGAGCTTAGGATATTAAGGCCGTCGTGTCCCTAGCCAGACAGCCTCTGGACAAACGATGAATGGGCCAGTCTTTACAGACTAATCCCTGGCCTGCCCATGTCTGCTACTCAGGTGCAACACATTATCTTTGGGTTTTTTTCTTTCTCATCAGACTCTCTCTCTTCTTTATCAGAGCAATTTTGAATTAGCAGGAGTCATGCACTAAGTAAGAGGGTGGGAGTCAAAGGTCAGGGGTTAGGGGTCATGGGATGCCTGCAGGCCCCACGTTTGTGGTGTGGTGGCACACCATGGTAAACGGTCATGTCTGATAGGTCCACAACCAGGGTGTGAGGTTTCAAGCAAGAGGCCTAGAGGATTGCGGGAAATGAGAATGCAGGTTGCCCGGGGAAAGCACACAGAACCATGTGGGATCTGAATCCAGCACTGATCCCTTGATTTGCTTGATGGAGCCAGTAAGTTATCCCTATGCTCAGATCTTAATCCCAGAAACAGGGAAAGAACTTGACTTCCACCTTGATATCCGCCTTGAATATAAACATGGCCATCATTAATAGTTTCCTTACACTGACATCTTCACACACATACACACACACACACACACACACACACGCATGCACAGACACATACACACACACATGCACACACACATACACACACACACTTTTATTTCCTTTGCTTTTAGTCCAGTGATGAAACATGATAGCCAATACACTTATTGATTTGCTTTTAAGCTTCACAGAACATTTGGGAAATATTGCATACCCTCCGCACACCATTTTTGCTTCTCAGCTGGCATCTCTGTCACCCTCCCACCCCCTAGCGAAGCAGAAGATTAGTACCAGAGATGTGGGGCACCATTGCTGTGTACAGGACACAAGCAGCTGTCGTGCTGGGAGTAACAGCAAGGGCCTGTAGCTGGGGGGTAGTGGTCACCATAGTGAGATGAAGCTTGCCATGCTGGTGCTTCCTGCGTGACCGGGTGTGATGCCCTCTGGCACCTCTTCCCTGTCCCTTGGCTGTGTGTGTGTCTATTAATGAGAAACAGCATCGTGCCAAAGGTGTGTGTGGGAATTTCTTATATTTAGTGTTTGCCTGTTAGTGTAGTCCCACAAAATGTAATTACATTTATTTTGGTTTTATATATATGCTCATATTATTTTTATATAGCACCAGCTAGAACCCTAAAAATACAGCTAAGATGTAGCATGCATATTATAAATATGCTAGATTGTGAGCATCTAACACCCATAGGTTTTTAAATAAAAATGTCTGTATGCTCTTGTTACAGGCTTTTAAAAAAGACTCTGTGTGACTACTCTGCCCTCTTTCTAGCAAGCAATGTTTAGAAGCCGAAGTTCACTGCAGTCCTTTTGAGTAAGGCGTGGCACATAACATGTCTGGTGATTTGTGTGTGTGTGTGAATTTCTACGTAAACTGGTTTCACACTCTGGACCTGAGGATGCAGAAGGAGGAGGCAGAACGCTACTGCCTTCCCAGGAACCTGAATTGATCGGCACTTCTTTTTGGAAACACTCTGCTTTTTGATGCCAGAGCCGGCACTGCTTAACGCATGCCTACCACTGTTTCAGGGCCTTGGCATAGACTGGCACCAACCTCTTGTGGACTTTCAGACCATGTTTCCATGGCAGCGGTCGTGAAAGGCACTCAGTCAGGAATAAAAAAGAATGACGTTGTCAGTTATAATGGATCAGGTTTTCCAATTTACAAATTTCAGCGCCCCAGCCTTGAATGGGAGATTAGCCGTGGCTGTATTTTAACTCTTTCCCGTAGGTCACTGGGCAGGGCCTGCCCCAAGCCAGCCTCTTGTTGTTGTTCTTGGGATGGGCGTGTTCTACTGATTTTCTGGCCCTGTTTGATATGCAGCATTGTGTTGTGCCGATAAAGCAAGGCTTGTGGGGGGAATAATAGTCAGCTTTGTGCATAGCAACTCCACAGAGGAAAGGAAAGTGCATGAAAAAGTGGTCCCCACCGTCCCAGATTGGACTAACCCTAACCCCTAACCCTAACCCTACTCCCGCTGCAAGTCTTTGCTGCAAATTGTACCTGCATTTCTTAATCTGTGGAGAGGAAACAGTTGAGGAAAAACAAGCTCAGCTGCTGTAGCACCACAAGATCTATGTTTTCCACACTGACCTCTACCTTTTGAGCTCCTGGTACAGGTGAACCTGAACCTGTTTTGTGTGAAGTTTGTTCTTAGGAGCTTGAAAAGGTGGGGTTTTAACATCTAGTGGGTGCTAAAAGGGTGCTTCATGTTTACTCCTGATACATGGGTCAGGGTAATTGAATCTTCTCTGAGGCCCCTGTTTGCTTACTCACTTGCACACTCTCAAGAATTTCCTTTCCCTGTAAAATAATCCATGATTTGGAAATCCACATAAAGTGCCTTTAAAATGTACAATGTTTTTGAGAATTAGGCTAGACCCTGGGTCAACACTTTCAGGTAATGATAGATATTGTGCTGCAGGGTTAAGTGCAAACAAGTAATTCTAAATATTAAATACCCATTGGATGCTTTTCACAGAAAGTAGGTTAATAGAGGAATGTGTCCCAGTTTATGATATGTTTTAAGAAACACATTTACGGATTTGTGTATATTGTGTATGTTGTGTTGTGTATGTGACCAACTCTTTAAACTGAGTATTTATTGAGTAAACTGTTTGACTTTTGTAAGTATGTGTTTATGAATTACATGTATTGCCTTTACTAGCTATAAATTATGAAGGCTAACGTACATGAAATGTTTTAGTATATTTAATGCAGAAATGCTGGAATGCTGTGTAAAAATGTTTGGTCTTTTGTGGGCTTAAATTGTCAGAACTCACATTTCTATTGGCAAGTATTCACTTAAATTCTCTGTTTCTGAGAATATAGAGTAGGACCATTCTGTGTCATTCCTGCCATAGCTAACAGAAAGGGACAACTCAGATGTTTCTCCAGTGTAGGCAGTCCTGCTCATCACTGCAGTGTAGTTTATAATATAGACATTGAGTCCTTGAAGTAACAGGAAAAGAACAAATTAACCAGGAAAGGATTTGACAGCAAAAACAACCACAACAACCGAAAGAAAGCATACATTTGCAAACTCATCATGAAATGTTTCTGTGCTGTAGCCTTGGAGCCCCTCTGGGGAAATGGGCTATTTGCTCGTTCCCATTTTCTCACATTTCAGTTTCCCCGCTCTCATCATCGTCAGGCACTCCACTTAGATCTCCTGTGTAATAGATGGGGCCCAGCTGGCCCAGGTGATTTATTTAATATCCTAACTGATACCAATTTGCCCACAGCGGTCACTCATTCCAGAACAGGCTGCTTGTCATTATGTACAATATCAGCAATAGCAACAAGTATCATGTTAATAATTATATCTGTTGCTTCCCCGTCTTGCTTGGTTAAAACCGAGTCTTAAAGTATTCCATCCATCCATCCATCCATCCATCAACCATCCATCCACCATCTGACAATATATACTGGTCAGGATAACTGGGAGCCTAGATTGTGCACAGGTCACATGGCAGAGGTACATCCTAGACAGAGTTCCAGTCATAAATATTGCCCTTTAGTAAGCTTCTGTGATGGGATATTCACCCATATTGATGAGATATTCACCCACTGGCCTATTAACAGACTGAAAATCCTTGGTTCTCTCCTGCCAGCTGCCTATACCTGGACCTCTAGCCCATTTTTATTTGCATGTAGGTGTGTGTGGGGGATTAAGAAGGCAGGGAGGGGGTTAGAAAAGTGGCATGGTGTTACCATGACACTTGCCTCCCCAGGCCATATAACAGCCGAAGAGTTTTACCTCCCTGTCCCTGTAATTATGGCTCAGAACTCTGACATTGGTGCTATGATGTATGTTTCCTGTGTGCAGTTAGCACTCAGCCTGCTGCTGCCGTTTCACCAGACACCCTAGCCCTTTATGAAAGGAAACACTGTGTGGCTGTCATTGCTTAATGAATCCCAAATCTATATTACCAGCCTCTTTCTGTTCCTCCTTGTACCTGTACATGTGATACCCCAGTCAGAGGTGCAGCTTTGTTGTATGTTGATGTCACTAGAGGATAAGTTGCTTCTCAATTAAGCGCACAAATAGGTAGATACACATACATCACTCTGCCTCATAGACAACAACACAGTTCCAAGCTCTGTGTCTCACACATCTCACCTGCTCATTTGTGACTGGAGTGAGGACTCGGCCCAGCAGCTAAAATTAGATATCTCAGGGGCTCTTTGAGCGTGTGAGCGTCTGCATGACTGTTTGTGTGTGCGTGTGTGTGTGTGCCTCACCATTGTAGAATGTGTGTGTGTGTGTGTGTAAATGAGCGAGCATTTGTGTTGTTTGCCTGCTCTGAAACTGGGTGTTCAGGGACCCGCTGTGTGTTTCTGTGGCTCTGAGCAGCCAGAGTGTAGCTAAGAGAGACTCCAGTTGAGGGATCATAATTTTCATCTTTGAAGACGTCAGGGTTTATGAACCCTAACACTAATGAATTTCAAAGCTGCATTCTGCAGATTTAGCCGGCTGCTAATTGTTTAATACATTTCATTAGTTGGTGTTTTGGAATAGAGTAAACAGTGATATTTCGGAGATCGCTGTTGTTTTTTTTTTTCTTTGACTGTTTCAGTGCCGCTCACCCCCCTGACGACACGTTTGCATGGGTGGCCGTCGCCTGTTGCACTTTGTCTCCTCCCTCCGTGGAGCCTGTACTCCCATCTCTGGAGCACTGAGACCGGGGACACTGACATGCATGCACACAAACAGGACTGAAATAGCTCTCGACTCCCTGTAAACTCTCAGCGAACTGGAAAAGCGTTTGTCTCAGAGATAAAAGGACTACGCGCCTGCTGCGTACTTCAGCAAATGCCGCCTCTCCCAAACCCCCGGGGGGCGGGGGGGGGGGGGGGGCGGGGGGGGGGGGGGGGGGGGGGGGGGGGGG
>JABFDZ020000002.1:20650423-20665981 GCA_019775955.2 Pollimyrus isidori
GGATCCATTAAGCAGCGGTGCTCCTCTCCCCACCCCCACCCTGAACCCCCACCACAGCTTCGGCAGTAGCTCCAGATGCTAGATGTGCATATTTACATGGGCCTGGCCCCCTGCCAGCCTGCCTGGCCAGAATGCTCCCGTCTATAAGGGAGGGGGCAGGCGTCCTTGTAGGTATGGGAACCTGAGAAGGGAGTCCTCAGGCTGCCCTTTCAGTCTCGGCGTCTCCCAGATGCCGCCACATCAGAGCAGGGATCCAGCAGCCTGGGCACTGTGTCCACCGTGCCAGTGGCACCCATCCGCACATCCGAAAACCAAGGTGTGAGGAGCGGCTGTAGTCATGGCCTTCATTTAGCAATCTTTGGAAACCTCAAAGACATGAGGCTATAAAATGATAAATAATGTTATAGATTTAGCTATTTCTTGATTTGAGAAAGCTATATGAAATTCTGCAGTGCATGACCTGAAAATGATTTTATATTTTATATTTACTATTAATATGATTATTAACAAACTGGAAGCTAGCACACTCTGTCCCCACACTGGCTGATATAGGACCCAGTCCCCTCTACTTTGACTTTGGTCAACGTAAAGGGTTGTAGGATTGATGACGACCAATTTTTCATTCATTTTTGATTTTCATTTGATGCATATGAATCCTTCTGTTAAGGTCTTTATTCAGCTGTTGTGTGTGGCCAAGCATATCTCTCTTGAAGGTGCCATTGTCCATTCAGTCTGAAATCCAAGAGGATGCTGAAAGTGGGGAAGTTGTGGCCACGACAGCATATCTGGTTGTACATTTAACAAGAAAGGTTTTGCAGTGTCAGCACGGCTGTCAGTCATAAAACTGGTCACCTCCCCTGAACCGTGCTTAGGAACACTATCTGTTTTCAGGAAAAGTAAGGGTTTTGTTATTCTAGGTTTACGTCTGAGAAGTTGAATACTTGTCCTGTCGCTGTGAGCACAGAGAGAGTCATAGGTTAGGTCTGGGAGGTCCCAAAGCATTTTGCATGCCAGCAGTCGTGGTCAAGCACATATGATTTTTCTCAGTATGAGCCCACTGTGTCACTTCTTATTCCCTGCATTTGAAAGAGATTAAATTACTGTCTCCTCTTCTGGATTAAAAGCTATGGGGGGTTGGGCTGCACACCGAAGGCACTGCATCCTACTGATGTGAGTCTTTGAATGGCCCCAGGCCCCCAGACATCTCAAAGACATCAAGTCTAACTGGCCTTTCATTCTCCTCTTCCAGGTTTTGGATGAACATGTTACACTTATTCTGTATTCTGTCTGAACTGTCTCCCGCTCTTTTTAATGTATATTAACTGTCATCCTACTGTTTTGTATTTTATCAATGTGCTCAAATAGGCAATTGATCTTGACGTGACTGGTTAATTTTTAAAATCTGAACAGTGTAATACCGTGGAGTGCACTCCAACCCATACCACTTACTCTGCCTTCTAGGGACCAGCCTCATCTCTCTCCTGTGGCCTTGACCGACTCCCTCTATCCTTTTGGCATGCCGTGACTTCACCGTATGGACCACACTGCGACACTTAGATAGCTAATTAAATCCGAAGCGTCGGCAAAATCTAACTGCACGGTCGCTCCCCGGGCTCAGCTGTCCCGGCAGATCCAGGGCCACACATCTACTGATCACACCATCCCTCAGCTTACACCCCCAGATCCATAGATAAGGGGGCACGGGGCTTTTTTTTCCATAAAGAAAGACAGACGGATACGGTGTCGCAGACAAGCGCTGGCCCTAGATGTCAGCATTGGGAACAGTGTCGTTCCATGCCATCTGCCTCACAGGCAGCTGTCCAGCAATGCTGGGGAGAATATACATACGGGCCGGGCTGCGTATGTGCATATACAGCACTGGGAGCAGCAGTAACCAGCACCCCGCGCACATACAGACCCCTTATTTCAGTGCCCGCTCTTTGACCTAAAGGAGCAGCTTAGATCCTGCTTCAGATCCAGATTCTGTTTAATATCTCCCCGGTATCTGTGCGCCTGTATGGCAGGAAGAGGAGGAGCAGGAGTGAGATCGGCTGGCTGGCTTACGATGTTCCTAAAGTTACTAACTGCGGATAAAGATGTAGGGAGATTATCTGCTCGCCATCAGCGCCACGATTTGTTTTCTTTTCCGTTGCTCTCCAAGGTGACTGGTTTGTTTGAGTTTCCCGTGAGCAGGATTTCTCTTCATCAACAAAATTTTACTTTGTGCTCATGTTTATTTGATCTGTTCTCTGTTTCCAAATATCTTAAGGTTTCAGTTTTCAGGCATGAAAAATGCAGAGTGACGTCATGCTTGAAAGCATTAGCACATGGAACCTTGTTGTGTATTTCCATCATTTTAGTCAAACTTTCAGCCAAACTGGTTTTATATTCATAGTATTCAGGGATGATGTCAAGCAATATTTCAGAGGTGATGTATTCATGAGGTAGGCAATCGGTGATAGTTATACAGACACACACCTTATTGCAGCTGCTGGTAAATTTGTGTGGTACAAAACCCATTACTCCAGCAAACATAGGTCCAGTTAAAACGTAATGATTACAAATATGATAGCAAACAACTAAAAAGAAAATAACAATAAAATAAACACCATGATCAATAGGTTTAACTAAAATTGCTACTTATAAATATCTCTGGTAATCTGACAATTTACCTTTTTCAACCAAATCTCCTTTTAATTAAAAAATCAATAGAACAACTTTGAAGTATGTTTTGCTGAGACCAAAAGGAATTGCATAGCAATCTCTATTATTTAACTTGTGTTTTTTAGTTGTTGCAATACAGAAATAGACCAGAAATAAACTCATAGACTGCCAGAGAAGGTTATAGTCAATGGAAAATGGAGTAATCAGTTTCTGGCTTGCTTGTTTGCCTAAGGCACAAATTTCAGGACTGAATTCATTAGCACCAATACTGAGCAAGCTGAAAAGGAAAGGAAATAAACAGAATGCTCTGCTTGCTTTCAGCAAACATTTATTACACTTGACGGCTATTGCCAAAGCTTGACACCTAACCTGGCTGTGTTTTGCCTGGAAAGTTATTCTTATAAAAATAAAACATTTGAGCTTTTTTTCTTGAAATCAATGACAAATTAGTTTTAATAACAGATCAGTTCTATCACATGTAAGAATAAAAATCACTTCTGATCCATGCATGTAATATTTTTAAATCTGTTTTGACTCATTTTAAATTACAATGTTTGGCTTCAGAGAAAATTCATGCAACCAGTGAAACTAGCACAGTGTCGCCAGATTAAAGTGTTAATTTTAAGAGCTATTTGCCTTTAACACTTAGGATTGGTCTGGATAAAAGTTCTCCGTGGAGGATCAGTACATTTGGAAAATACCAATATAATTATGTGAGTCTCTGTTGGTGGCTGTTACCCAAAAATAACCATGACTTTATATGAGCAATGATTGCCCATTCATCATCTACCTTTTTATGAGGATTTCATAAAAACTCAGGTGAAGATTTATCCATCTGTTAAACAACTGGCCTGGGATAGATGTTTTTAAAAGTGCTGAGACTGCCTTATGAATGGTCTTGCCCTATGACTTAGGGGTGACCCGCTTAGTCTGAAGAGGTGTTTTTAATCCTGACGACTCACCCTGTGGTGTGGCTTCGGGGTGACTCTCTCACTCTGGGTGGTCCCCCAGGGGAAGCCCTGGATCCTCCGCTCCGTGACACAGACACATAACCATGATGACAGAACATGCAGAGCTGCTGGCTTTGGGGTGAATGGGAAGCCGGAATGAACCCCAATAAATGATGTGAGCTGGGGTATATAAGATGAAGCCCAATAAATGATGTGAGCTGGGGTAGGCTATATAAGATGAAGCCCACATTCGTATGAATACCTGTCTGGACTTTTTATGCAGCTGTGTCTGAGGGTGCTTAGGGCTTGTTAATGTCATTCCCTAGTATTCGTTTCCTTGCATCAATGTCTCACCACTTCTGGTTAGCTGGGATGTATAAGTCTGAGAAAACCCTGTTTCTTCACACACAGTCACAGCTGACCAGGTCCCCAAACTAGTTTGTTTAATGTGATAGAGTCACCATTGTCGTTGTACACATGATTAATAGCACAGACCTTGAGGAGGATAATTAGGCTTGGGTGGGCTTTTTTTCTATCATTGTGTGACCCCCCCCCAAAAAAAAGCCGATATGAAAGGGGACCGAAAGCTGAAAGACAAGCAGAGATAAACAGCAGGGCAGGTGCTCGGAGATGGAGGGATGCTTGGCCCTTAGTGTTGTACTACACATCCATCAGCGCCCACTGTCCATGGCCCACCTGTGTCTTGAAGCGCCTCACCTGACGGGGATAATCCCTTCAGGAAGAACCATGCAGTTCTGATAGTGGGCAGATTTCCCTGGGGGCTGTGGTTTCTGTAGGGGTTGGGGGGGGGGGGGAGTGCAGATGGAGAAGACGCAAAAAGCAGGTGCTCCGGCATTTGGGCGGGCCCAGCTGGATACGCTGGGCATCTGCTGGGTATCTGTAATGCTTTGGAATGATGGCAGAATGTCAACCCCCTACCTCATCCCTATGGTTATGCACCTTTCTCTCGTAACAACTCATAAAGTACCAAAGTTTTAGTAACACATATTTCCTAAAAATAAATGTACAGAATCTGCAAGATTATAGCTGAACAAAAGATATATTTAAGTAATTTGCATTTTGTTTGCGTTGGAAGTCAGCCTGACCAGCATGGTGGAAAGTGTGTAAAACAAAACTGTAAACAATGCACTTCCACATGAGTAACAAGCCATCCTCTTATTACAGGCCATGTGTTCATGTAGCTAAACTGCCTTCAAGCTGTGAATTAAAGACCATCAACAAAAGGCTCAGCATACCTCTCTCTCTGTAGCTTTTGATGAACATGCAGCAGAACATGGCCTCACTTTCCCTGCATTCAGGCACGGTATAGCTTTCAGCAGCAGCCTTTGTTTAATGGCACTGCCAGTAGAGTTATCATTTCTTGGGAGTTGCTCAGTTCTACATTAAATGAAATTCTTTGGTGCTCAATGTCTGTGCACAATATACTTCTCTCCTGGTATTCAGCATTTTGTAGATTTTTCAAGAAACATTTCTATGAGAATCAGTACCAGGGTCTATGAAAAATTTATTGTAGGGTTGTAAATTTTTTACTATCCATTTTAGAGGACCTCTGATTACATTCTGTGCACTCCATAAAGATTTCACTTCATGCTTCTCAAGCTTCTTCATCAACTATGAACCTCTGCTTGAAGCAAAAGACGTACATATACATATGCATACATGCACTTTAGAATTACAGTATCTGCTTTCTTGCTTTTATGTGCTTCTGATGATCCTCTATATTGGGGAGTTCTATATTAGGGAAATGTGAGTAATAATGATTATAGTCCTACATTTATTATTTATCTGTTCAGCAGTCATTTTTACTCAACGACATTTAAATAGCTTATATCCATAGATAGCTGGGTATGCAGTTACCTCTCCAGTCGCTTGGAAAAGTACCTGGAAACCCTTCACTTCAATGCTTTGCTCTAGTACAGTATGATTACCATAATGAGTAATGATTACCATAATGAGTAATGATTACCATAACACCCCCCGTCGCTTGTATTAGAATTTCAAAGGGAATACTGGGACAAGTCCTCGGCCCTGCTTGAATCATAGCGAGCATTTGCTACATGTTTGACAGCCTCATGCGTTAAAGCTGTAAGATCTCTGATTTATTAAGGTTAACACTGCAGCTAGATTATATGAATGTGCCAGTCTGCCTTTCCATCCTGTCTGTCTGTTTCGCCTGTCCTTCAATACTAACCCCACTGGGAGGACAGAGTAGACGTCTTGCAGCCTTTCTAGCACCGTGATCAATGGAAATCCTGCCCAGACTGCCTAGTTCTTGACAAACGCTCCAATTAGACAAAGTTAATGGTGACGACAGAGGGCCCATCACGGTTTGATGTCATTCGTTGTGGTGGCTTTGGCTCCCCCCCCTCCCCAAATTGTACATACACACCCAAACATTACTCATACTCATCTCCAGTGTTACTGTGACATCTCTCATGTCACGTTAAACAAGTAGCTGCCTACCACAATTTAAGAGGCTAGATTTTTTTATATTCGACCTTGGCTGTGCTCCAGAAATGAAGACGGCAAACAGAGGGAAGCATGAGTTTTCCTGATGCTTATTGATTCAGCCAAAGGTGAGTCTGAGTCTCACAGCTGTGCAGGAGTCCAGGCACCGCACTTACATGACAGTGAGTCAAGGTGTCTCTTGCTTCCTAAATGTGATATATTCAAAGTGGGTAATGCCAACTGTATTTGGATCTATCCATCCCCGGAAATGTGAGGCAGCCACATTGTACCCTTTGCAGAGTCAGGTAACAGCAATGACACACTGAGGTATTGTACATGCTAACAATACCTACACACTGAACCACTAAGCCGCTTCCCTGTAGCATTCATACCTTGTGGATTACCAGAGAGACAGCTATTCCAAACAGTGAATCACAGTGATCTGGAGGTTCAGTTATTGATCAGCTAAGCATTAGCATGACCAAGTGATTGTGTGATTCCTGATGCCAGAAATGGTGGTTCCAGCATCTGAGAAACATCCAATGTCCTAGAATTTTAATGCACTACAGGATATAGAGTTTATAGAGAATAGTGTGCTGAATGAAAAGCCTTTAGAAAACATCTCATGGTACTGTACTGCAAAAGTTCTGCGGTAGAATACCACGCATGTATGTGCTGTTGTGGTTTTCTTCCTGTCTGACTGGAGGTACTCCTGTAATGTTTTTCTGTGGTACTTTGGCGTTTCTATGGCATTCTGGGACATTTTACCACGGCTTGTTTGTGGTATTTTCGTTGTAAGCCTCTGGTTTTATATGCTTTTTCTGTGATAGTCCTGTGGTACATTCCCATGGTAATGCTGTGCTCTTTTTTACTTCTTTACTTTTTTACTTATGTGTCCTTTACTTCAACATGAAGTAAAATTACATTTGTTGTAAAATGTGTGTGTGTGCGCGTGTGTGTGTGTGTGTGTGTGTGTGTGTGTGTGTGCGCCCCAAGGTGTGTTGGCGCCTGCCCAGGGCAGGTTCCCACCTGTGCCCTTTTGTTCCCGTGATGGGCTCCAGTCCCCCCTGCGACCTCAGTTGGGATTAAGCGGTTACAGTGATGGATGGATGGATGTAAAATGGGGATTAAAACATCACATATATCTGATTTAATCTTTAATTGAATGCATTGCATTCCTTCCCAGCAGCTTGCACTCTATTGAGAGCGTGTTTGTTTGTTTGTTTGTTTGTTGCTTACTTAAGCTCATTTGAGAGCTTGTGCAGCCACCCACATAATGCATACCTCTACAATGGGATACTGCTGCCTAACCATTTTTATAAAAATATAAAGGCCCACCACAAGAGTTCCACACATGATATTTTCAAAACCACTCATCTGTGATATTACCACAAGTCTGCACCACATAATCTGCTGTAGAATTTCGACGACATCACATTAGGGTTTTATGTGGTATTTCTTAACTATCACAGGAATAACACAAGAATATCACATGATTACCGCAGGACATTTTTGTAAGGGAACATCAGGTCAAAGGCATCTCTGTAGCTGAAAACAGAATGTTACTGAGAGAGGTCAAAGAATGGCTAGGCTAAAGCTAACAGGATATGGTTCCAAAAATAGCTCAGTTGGTCAGGTATTCAGAATGGCTTTGGTGAATGCACAACTCGTCTACTCTTAAAACAGTTATGGAGGTAAAAGTCCATCCCTCTCAGCACTCTCTGTGTGTAGCTAATTAGGTAGCCATTATAATTCTGCTTTTTTATAGATTTTTTTGTAATAAATTGTACAGCAGCATGAGTATTAGAGCAAAGCTTCTTCGTCTTTCAGTGTTTAAACATCGCTAAGTGTCCTTTACTGGAAAATGTAGGATAATTGATGAATGGGTGTATGTTTAATAATAGCCTAAATGCCAGTGCCTTTTTTTGCTTCCAGGTCATTTCCAGTAAGCCTGCTGTTTAGCTTCCTCTAAGAACTCCTCCAGACAGAAAGCGAGCAATTGTTAGCAATTTTTACTCCTGGGCCCATCTGCAGTGGTCTCCATGGTGATGTTTGAGGTGTACTCTAAAATCAAGAAGCACCCCGACTGGGTACGCATAGTTCGATTCTGCACAGTGAAGGCTGTGGAGCAGCTTCTTTGTGTTGTATCTTTGTCTGCCTGCACCAACATGGAAAAGGAAGATGGGGGGGGGGCATTTTTTTCAGTGGACGGCTTTTCAGTAGATTATCATCAGGGTTACAAGGATTCCAACCTACTTTCTGCTGCTTCTCTCTCCATTTACCTGCAGAATGTGGGAAAGCCTGTATAATTGAATGGCCCAGAGCTAAATACCAGTAGGATTTCCGGAGTAAAAGCAGTCATTAGCTCAGTTTCCTCTACACCTATACTAAGTCTACCTTGGTGGTTGCACCTGCAGCAGATCTCCCGTGGTCTGTTGTAAAGAACGAGTCACCTGGAAGATATTAGTCCATGGGAGACCCTCAAGGTAAGGAACCAGGTGGTGAGCAAATGGTACGGGCTGCCCTTTCTCACCTACCTGTCGAGAACACAAATGTTATAGGGACCGAGCTTCTGTTGTGGGAGTCTAGATGCATTTTGCTTCGGCCCAGTGTGGCTTGTTTGTGTCATCAAGAATTCAGCTGGTCAAGGGGCACAGTGACAGCAGTGTGCCAGGCGATGGCTGATCCTTTAAATGTGGTCCGGTTTCAGATGGGCATGGTATCCGTGAGTCTCCTCAGAGGAACGATCTGACTGTGGGACTGTGGGAAAGCTGGTGGGTGGAGGAGGAAAGAAGGATGAGTATCAGAAGGAGGATGTGTATAGGAGACAGGACTGTGGAATGGAGAAGATGGAGGGATGATAATAAAATGGCAGGAGGATGGCAGGGTGCAGGTACTGACCATTTAATTAGCACAAGCTTCTCAAGGCCAAATGCAGGCACACATCATTCTGAAAGGTTCTGGAAAGTTTATTCCAAACCCCTCTACACATCTGAAGCTCTTTATAAGAGCAATATAATGTAGTGGCCGACAACAGGTAGAAGGAGCGAAAGAGAAGTAATGTGACGAGAGCACCCGGGGGGCACGACACGCCACGCATTTAAGCAGATCTAAGCACACCGCCAGTGGGGGGTGCCCTTCACTTCGCCCATAAATCTGGCAGCAGGATTAGCATGCATGACAAACACATCTGGGTTCGTACGCCTAAACGTGTGGCAATCATTTGCGAGGTTCGGAAATGATATACATCAAAGCTCATGATTGTGATGTAGCCCAGGGACTGGTTACGCTGGCATTTTCAGCCACCTATAATGTCACGTCACTAGCAATCCGCTGAATATCTAGTGCGCCTTGGGATTTAGCTGTTTTGCTCAGCAGAGGTCAGTTTCAGGTTTACTAGTAGCACACATTTGTTTTGAGTAACTTCACCTTTGATCGGCTATCTTCTTTCTGGTGTGCCGTCACGTACTTTGCTGCTCCCCAAAGTCACGTTTAAAATTAAAATTGTTGCTTTGTTAAAACAAGAAAATATAAAAAATAATTAACCATTACATTCATTATATACTGTACAGATATACACTGTTAAAAAAACTGTTAACTGTATGCTTCCCATATGTTCATATTAAAGGACTGTAATGAAATATTTAATTGAGTGTATTTCTCTATTAGAATAAAAAAGCGTGACATTTCTGCTGTTCCTGTAATGCGCCTTTTCTTTATGTAATACCCAGTGTTATAACATGCTCTTAGAAAGTCCTATTCCCCCTCAGAGGACCCCCAGTGGTAGGATCACCAGGTTGGCTGCAGTTAGGTTTACGAAAGCCTGGCTCTGTTTCAGTTAAGGTTAGACTGTTGTCTCTCTGGGTCCTACTCCCCCTCAAAGGACCCCCAGTGGTGGGATCACCTGGCGGGCTGCAGTTAGCTTTATGTGAACCTGGCTCCGTTATGGTTAAGGCTTTTTACCTTGTCCTTTCCATGCTCAAACGTTTAACCCAAAGGGACACTTTTGCTATGATGGGCTTCTTTACAACCTGACACCGCATTAATCCGTGATTCCAGAAGGGCACAGCGCTGGGTTGTCATCCTCCTGATGTTCATCATCCTTCTATACTTCCTTATTCACATGTCAGTCTTAGGAATGACTGTGGAACATGAATGGAATGTGATCTTGTGGGAAGTCATTTGTCCTGAAGCAGAGGAAGTTCGTGACCTCTGCAGTAGCGGCTTGGCGTCTCCCATTGCTGTGAACACTCACACCCACTGTGTACCATCTTGGTGTCACGGCGTCAATGTGGCACACAGGCTCCTTGTAACTTGACATTCTGACCTCCAGTAACAAGGCCGTCCATCCAGGAGTCACGTTGGCAGTCGGCCAGTACTGTTGACATATTGCTGAAGGATGCACACTTTTGGTTTCTGGTTTAACTCTCTGATTCATCTGGATTGCTTCAGCAAAGATCAATTCAGCATTATAATTGAGAAACAAAATACATTTCATTGATGATAGAAGACCATACAGTATTGACATCTACTTCTGTGATCCCTTTATGATGTTATATTGCAAACGTCGTACATCTGAGCATGACTCACCTAGATGAAATATGACAACTTTTAATATGTGTGCGTACTAGCTGGAGGGACAGTGAAAGGTGTTGGCACAGGAGTGCAGGGTGCTGTAGATCGTGATTCTAATAATAGCCTGGTGTCACCTGAGTCCTGGAAAGAGATCTTCTAGGGGTCAGGCAGCCTGTGTGCCAGACATAGTGCCACCCTGTAGCTATGCAGGTCACCTGTGCCCCAGCAAGGTAGCCAATCACAACAAAGTGAGATCAGTGCCAAGTGAAAATAAATTTGAATTTAATATCACTGAGTTTGTGGGTTTCAAGTTTAAAAATGTGCTTTACCTCTCATGAACTATGTGCATTTAATATTTTTCTGTCGGCCTTCCAACCATTTATCCTGGACAGTCTTGCACGGGGCCTGGAGTCCATCCCAGGTAGCATAGGGCATAAGCTTATGGTGCACTCTGGTACACTTATGGTATGGTCCATCGCAGACATTTGGTATTTTTGAGTAATATAATCGAACTAAAAAGCAAGCATTCCCACTGTTTTTAAATTTCTTGGCCATTCGTACAAAACTAATACAAAACAAATTCATTCACTCTTCACACAAATTTCACAACTAAGTCAGCATAAGAATTAAATTAGAAGAATTAACGTATATTCACACCAATCACATAGTCATGGATTTAGTCAGCCATTCTGGTACATGCTGTCCTGTGGGGCACGATGCGTGGGTGTGTTTGCTGCACCGTGGTGGGATTCTCTATTCTACTGCGACGTCCTGCACAATTAATTGGCAACTTTCCAGCAACTGATTAAAATTCCCAGTGATCGCAGCTGTACAGAAACATAAATATGTTCATGCGCAGACAGGGGAGCGGACGTTGCCACTGGTTGGTAATAAATGAGTGACACCTGCCAGAAAGTGAAGAAATTGGGACAGACCGCAATATAACATCATAAAGGGATCACAGAAGTAGATGTCAATATTGCATGGTCTTCTATCATCAATGAAATTTATTTTGTTACAACAATCAGCAGGATCTCTAACCTTCATTTGTCTTCCTTTATTTCCCATTTTAACATCCTGATTTCTTTGTTTTGGATATTTGGCTTTTGTTTTTTAACTTTTCACTTTTCCAGCTCTTTTTGAAGGTTAAGAAATATTGAATTCTGCAGGACACTGTGGAAGATTGCTGTAGCATGCAGCTGTTTTGTTTCCTATTTTGAGATCAATGCTTACCTTCGCTCCCCCTCACTCTATTAAGGCGTTGTGTTCTTGCATGTAAAATTCAAAACTGAACACAGCCACTTCCAAGAAGCAATTTGTTTCCTGCTTCAGCTGGCTGCCTTCCGCCTGATTGAAACATTTCAGAACTTATTGCATGCTGGCTGTAGCCTGATTGGACTTAGTCTTGCTGTTAGTCATTATAATTGTGGTGGGTAACGCAGCAGGTTTTCTCCAGAAGGTCATGGGTTCAAATCTCCTCGTTGGTAGTTTAATCATATCACTGCAGGGCCTTAGGCTCCTCATCTCCAACTGTTCCTGTGGTGCTGGACACTGACTGACCCCAAAAGTTTCTCTCAGCTGTACATACATGTATATCTGTCAATGATGTTTTAGTATATGCAGAAAATACCCCACAGATATGAATATAGTACCTATACTGTATTCTAAATAAGGAGTCTGAACGAGTGACATTGTAGAATGTGTTGCATTCTTAAATATTTCATTAACTATTACTCATAATCCATCCATCCATCCATTTTCCATCCACCCATCCATTTTCCAAACCGCTTATCCTACTGGGTCGCGGGGGGTCCAGAGCCTATCGCGGAAGCAACGGGCACAAGGCACTCATAATTATTATTCTAAATTGAATCTTAAAAGTATAAGTATAGTGCTTTTTAGTATCTAGTTCCTCCTGATCCCTGACCTTTGCCAATTGCAACCAATCTGATCCCATTTTTTTTCTTTTGGCTCTTATGTCCCTCTGAATATGGACCCTGTGATGGTATATGTATTTCCTAATATTTTCCTATTAAAATGACTAAATAAGCCACACACTTTTTCTCTGTATTTACTGATAGGTCACATGCCCCATAGTTGCTGTTGATGTGGAAAGAGGCTTTGATATTTTGGATTTTTGGCTGCTTAATGAAGCAGGGATTCCATGCAGTATCTGGCCAAAGGGTAGCTACAGTAGCAATTAACACATGTGCACAAACAAAAAGAAAAAGCAAGACATCCTCTATTTATGGGGTGTGTGTCTTTGGAGGGTGGGGGAGCAACCAGAGCTAGGGTCTGTTTGCAGTACTGGGGCACAGAGGAATAGTATTTATAGCCCACCAATCTAATGACTGTTCCTTGTCATCGTACATATGATGTAAGCACCCTAAGGCAACTTATAGAACACTATCAAACAGTACCAAACCATGTGCTTGCAGGGGGGTGATATGAGTGAATAAAAAAATTGTAAGCTAACATCAAGTCCTTCGTCCACACTAACCCGTCTCCCATTTTCTGCTAACCCATCACTGAATTATGGATTGTTTTTTTTAGTCCTCTTTGGAAGTAAACATGTCTTTTTATTGTCGGTGGGAAATGGTAATAACGTTGCTGTAATTGCTTCAACTGCAATGCATCCATTTGATTTCCCAATTCTGGAATTCCAAGTAGATTTTGAAGGCAAAATGTACAGGATGTGTTAATGTTAGCTGAAGAGGAACAGACAGATGAGAATGGAATGAGAAACTTCCAGAATTTGTCTCTGATCAGCATTGCTTCCTAACCCGGGATCATCAATCATATGTATGACGCCACGTGTGACAAAATGCAGGCTCCTGCAGTGTCCTTGGTCCGGCTGCCGGCCCGTGTCACCTTAACAGCATTCTGAGTCACAGGCCCGTCTCATCTGTCTCTGGGATGGCCCTGAGTCGCTGCTCTGTTCCGCATGGCCTGCGCCATGACGTGAAGCTTTATGTATTCCTCTGCTCTACTGTCTGTGGTGCAAACACAGAAATGGCTGAAAGGCCAGTCACACTGGTATCAAAATAGTCTTCTGTCCAGCTCTGTTTTGTACTCTTTAAACTGTTTACTATGTCATGCATTCAAAGTAAGGCTTTGGTGAACTACTTGTGGGTCAGTCGGGTAATAGGTGACATATACATGATGTTTATAGGGCTCCTCTTGGTATATCAGGTGTAACTTTTGCAGATCAGGGGTTTTGTATATGTACCTATGTGTGCTTTTGTGTGTGTATGTACCAGTGTCTTTCTGTGTGTGTACCTGTATATGCCTTTGTGTGTATGTACAGTATGTACCTCTGTGTGCTTTTGTGTGTGTGTATGTACCTCTCTGTGTGTATATACCCGTGTATGCTTATGTGTGTGTATGTATCTATGTTTGCCTTTGTGTGTGTATGTACCAGTATGTGCCTTTGTGTGTACTGTATGTACCTGTGTCTTTGTGTGTGTGTACCTGTATGTGCCTTTGTGTGTGTGTGTACCTGTATTTGCCTTGGTGTGTGTATGTACCTGTGTCTTTATGTGTGTGCCTTTGTGTGTGTGTGTACCCGTGTGTGTCTTTGTGTGTGTGTACCCGTGTGTGCCTTTGTGTGTGTATGTACCTGTGTGTGCCTTTGTGTGTGTATGTACCAGTGTCTTTCTGTGTGTGTACCTGTATATGCCTTTGTGTGTATGTACAGTATGTACCTCTGTGTGCTTTTGTGTGTGTGTATGTACCTCTCTGTGTGTATATACCCGTGTATGCTTATGTGTGTGTATGTATCTATGTTTGCCTTTGTGTGTGTATGTACCAGTATGTGCCTTTGTGTGTATGTACCTGTGTCTTTGTGTGTGTGTACCCGTATGTGCCTTTGTGCGTGTATGTACGTGTGAGCGCCTTGGGGTGTGTATGTGCTTGCATGTGCCTTTGCTTGTGTATATAGCTGTGTGCGCCTTTGTGTGCCTTTGTGTGTGTGCCTACCTGTGTGCGCCTTTGTGTGTGTGTGTGTGTGTTTATTTAAGTATGCATGTGTAAATGACTAACTGGGAGTGTGTGCATGTTTTTCTGAGGGGGCAGGTTGTGTCCACATTTCCTGGCAAGGGGGCAGGTCTGGGGTCAAGCCCCTCAGTGCAAGCAGGCCGCCCTGCTCCCAGTGAGAGCGTGTCACTCACAAAGTGCCTACACATTCCACTGTCTCTCGACCCGTCTGCTCCTGATTGTCCTTTCCGTGTTTTTCCTTCAGGACAGCACAATCAGTCCTCAGTGGGAGAGATGACCATTCCTGGTTATGCATAGAGGACAGTGCAGTTGAACCGCAGCAGAATTACTTATCCTTTCACATCATGGATTCAAAAAAAAAATTTTGAGATCTTCAAGATGTTGGTCTTGTGTTCACAGTTTATGACATGGTGCACAGACTGCAATCAGCTGTATATTAACCAAGGGATGCACAATCAGATCCACAGACTTGACCTACACCTTGCAGGCTTAAAATAGACCCCCAACCCAAAGGATATCAAATCAACTTTATCTTGAGCACATTAGCCAGACTGCCATTAATGTTGTGAGGCAATTAAAACACAAAAAATAGCTAACGTGCTACCATGATGAAGATGAATTGCTGTAATCGATGGGGGGATTGACTCATAATTTGCTGGAGCTGAAACAAAAAATTGGCATATTTTTTTAAACTTACTAGAAGTGAGCTGTAATGCGTGGTGGGCCAATACCACTGGGATCAGCGGCAGTGCACTACATGACTGTGATCATAGAGTCTCTTAGGTAACTCTGGCGGGGGGGGGGGGGGGGGGGGGGGGGGGGGGGGCGGGGGGGGGGGGGGCCGGGGGGGGGGGGGGGGGGGGGGGGGGGGGGGGGGGGGGGGGGGGGGGGGGGGGGGGGGGGG
>JABFDZ020000002.1:20697735-20711905 GCA_019775955.2 Pollimyrus isidori
AGAATGAGTTTGGAATAAGGATTGAAGATGTAGCCGTTGTGGTACCTGTTGAAACTAAGGTACAGCGCATGTCTCTTTGACCTAAGCAGTCACGTGAAGTGGGTGAAACATCAGTGAGCTTAATCACTTCTACTCTTCCAATGCTAAATAAATACTCATTTTCCAGTCTGTCTCAGTCTGCAATTAGCATGTTTTTGAGCATCAGTGATTGCACTATTAGCCAGTAACATACTGTACTGTGAAGTCTGGCACCATCAATGGAGAGGTAATGGCAAAAATAAAATAAACACTCAGGTAAATGAGTTATTGCTTAGTTCAGGCATGGTTCCTTAGTTAGCTATGCAATTAAGATTTCATCATTTTTAAATCTGTGTGTATAATACGATTTGTAGTCAATTATTTCAGTTACAATGGCTAAGGAGAAGACCTCAGTGACTTCGAAGGTGATCACTGTGAGACTTCATAGGAAATAGTGACTTGGCTGGAGTGGGCAGCCGGCTTGCAAACCTCTCATTACATGAAATGGCCTTCATGACGTTGGTGCTGCAGGGAGCTGTGTAAAAGTCATGGTCAGATGAGTCAACCTTCAGTCTGTTCTCACCATACATGTGTGGCATTGTACTTTAAGCTTGTTTCCCACGGTGAGGCTTTCCGGCGGCTTTGTTATTCTGTGGGTACATTTATCTGCTGAGCATTAGATCTACTCAGCCCTTCGGATGGCCAGAGGGCTGTACCATGAGACGGGATTTCTTGCCGAGCTGGATAACAATAAGGCCTATTTAGAAGTAACATTGGGTTTTACAATATAACGATTCTACTTCATTTCTTAGTGGGCTACCTCACTATGGAAACTCCTACTACACGCCAAACCTATTCCGGAGCAGGTTAAGTTTCAGGCTTAAGGATCACAAACAGCACTTGGACCAATCAGAGATAAGAAGTCGGTACATTACCTGGCATAGGGCTTTCCCAATTCCCATTGGGCTTCCCCAATGAAAATTTTGTGACCGCCATAAACGTTAGCTTTTTATTCGTTATTCAGTTTTATGGCTGTAATATCTCTCAGTAAGCAAGTCAGGCAGTTTTTCATCATAGACTGTTGATGTCCATAGGCAGAGATGCTCACCAAACATTTTTGCATTTCATGCCCTCTTGCCATCTACGCTAAATCTTGAAAATAAAAACAAAAAAGTCAATTTCTACTGTAACAAGATATTGGTTCAGCATTTTGAATTAACAGCAACTTTTGATTTTCCACATTACATTACAGGTCAATTTTAATGACTATTTTAATGGTCACATGTGCAGTTTACATTCAATATCTGTCATTGTCTTACAGTCAGTGGTGGTGAATGGACACAGTGCAATTATTAATAGATAAATGATGTATAGAAATACATCATTTGATAATCAAGTGGTGTGCATTGTTCCCCATAGTTCATTGCTTAAATGACATGTTACTGGACGTGTCTGTCTCATTTAGTTATATAGTTACAGTATTAGTCCATTAATTCTACCCTTTGCACTTTGAATGGTGTAATTATAAATGAACAAGGTTGTCGCTCTCCTAAAATATATCAAATATATCATATCGTGTCCATGTATGTATTACATTGTGGGAGTTAACCTGTTAACCTGATTTTTTCAGTCCCTACAAGAGGAAACTGACTGCAATTAAAAAATTTAAAGATAGAAAAAGTCTTGTATTTAGTTTGGTTACTGTTGGTTATGGTTAGGGTTTGTTAGGGGTTAAAGTTGTGATTGTTGGGATTAGGGTTATGCATATGTATGTGAATTGGATAAAGGAATATTGAATTTGTTTTGAAAGGTGACAAGTTCATTTAATACTGAGTAATAAGAAATGAATAAAATGACTAAGAATAATTACAAAAGCAAACATATGGAAATACGACAATTATGGACAATTTCTTAGCCACAGTCAGACTGCATACATACATTTATGTTGTTAGCACTTACTGTACATTTGAATTCTTCCTATTTTTCTATAATACTGTAATTCTCTGTCCTGCTGCAGTGAAATGCATAGCCCTGTTAATACATATGTGTTTGGCTGATCATTGCAAATAGCATATATGGTCTAGTTAAGCTGAAACTTAAGTTTTTTAAACCAGTTCTGTGATACAGGCCACAGGTAAATTCCAGTATACTGTGAGCAATCATATTTAGCATTACTATCCTGATGAGACTGCAGTCCTCTAGGATGCCAATTCATAGGCCGAGGCCTGATGAAGAACCTCTTCACAGTGGATTATAATATAACCATTTGGATGCTATTACTGCTTTAACATCAGCTCGTCAGGTGCTAAATAGTTGTGAGATTAAAGTCACACTTACACCACCCAGAAGCACCGTGTTGGCCATATACAGCATCCACATGTTCATCACCTCTTTTTTCCACCATTGTCTTCAGACCTGGCATCAGTCCCCCTATTGACTCATACAAGTACTGGCACAGTGTAAAATCTGTAGCAGGGTTGATTACCCTAACTAAGCTTGTGATTACCCTAACTGAGCTTGTGATTACCCTAACTGAGCTTGTGATTACCCCTCTCCAGCTGCAGTGGCTAGATTCTTACTACAAGAAGGTCCGTAGTATTGTGGGGCCCGAGCTAGAGCGGCAGGCTCTCTGGGAGGAGCATCAGTGGTTGCTGAGGAGCACAGTGCCCCTCCTTCCTGTCGCCATGGTGCCGTGAAGCTGCCTCACTTCTAAGGGATGGAGATGCTTTCACGTGACATTTTAGCTGACTTGTAATGCAGTACCTTCTGCTGAGTCAACGCTTTACTCATCAAAGTTTTGGTTTTTGCTGCAGTAGTTTCATTAGCTCACTCTCCAGAAGCAGAGGCCTGATCAATGCATTTTATTCTGATCTAAAACTGAGTAACTAGTCCATATTTTGGCTCCTATCTCTGTTTTATATCACTAAGGCCCCAGCCATTTTGTTTCAGCATGCTTCTACATCAGAATACAAATCCGGACCAAGATTTTGTTTCAACCAACCAAGTGCTCTGTTACTGTGCCTCGTTATACTCAACTGGTTGGTTGAAACAAAATCTTGGTCTGGATTTGTACTCTCTGGACCTGAAATCTCCACCTCTGATTGCAGGTTTACAGCTGTTTGGTATAGAAATTCACTTCATCCATGTGTTTGAGCTTCAACAAAACCTTGAAAATTCACATTCTTGGCACTAGCTTTTTATAACAATGAGACGGTTTCAGCGATAGTAGTGTTTGGAAGCTTGTCTCAGTGACGTTCTTCAGTTACCAAACGCCCCGGCTGGTGACTATAATCAGAACTGCTAATGGAGAAGGGAGGTTCTGCCAACCTGAACTTCTGCTTATTACTTTGCTAATGGGCAGCAGCTATAGAAATGAAACACGGCATTGCATCAGCTGTTTACTGGCTGTCTGAATGTGTTGCTCAATGAGGTATTGATATTGCTGCAGGAGTCAGGAGAGGTCCTCAGGGTGCAATTCTAAGAAAGTGTGTGGGGGGGGGTGCTAAACCTGACAGGGCCGTGTCTTTGTGTTGTTTGTGATGTACGAAAGCTGCACAGCAGTGGAGCATGTGAGCAGCTGAAGCCGCATCTCGGCCACATGTGAAGCACCTCCGGCAGAGCTCTGGTTGTTGCCTAGACAACCTTTCCGTCAGCTCGGCAGGAAGGAGCGCGAAGCGGCGCTTACGGTCGTCTGCTTCTCTGGTGTCTTTCGATTCTTATCTCTGACAGAGAAGCGGGGCCCCAGAGGCAGAGCCCTCGGACATCTTGGGAAGCCCTTATCAGCGGCATACTTGCGCTGCACAGCAGATAATTTCCACTGCTTTGTTTTGGGTTAAGTTGAAACCCACAAAAAAAGCACAATTTGACAAACTGTGAATGTATATACAGCCGTGAGATAGAGATAGAGATGGAGTCATGGCCCAATGGATGGCGAAGCATATAAATACCTTTAACTGCAGAAAGCATGCAACCATCTTTCATCTGCTGGTCCTGGTGAGGGTCTGTCTCAGACAGCAAGGTGTATGGGGTTGAGGAGTATCCTGGGTAGGGTTCTAATCCATCACAGGTCACATTTATAGATGGGGTCCAGGAGGAAACTGTCAAGAAACAGAGTAAAGGCAATCTGTACACACCAAAAGCAGCTGGAATTCAGACCCAGCACCGTGTCCCTTTTTAAGCCAAAGTGCAATAAACAGTTTCAGCAAGTGTAAGGCTGGCAGGCCCCTAGAGTACGTAGATGACCCCCTCAGGGAGGGCTCCAGCCAGGCCCCAACACTGCTCCAATGACGCTCAGCTCAGTTTCACTCATATATCAATTTATGGGTATGCTAATATAAAATATAATTTTTTTGAAAACTCCTGCCTGGCTCTTCCCTGCTTCTCATTAACGAACGGCTTCTTCCTTGTTTTAAGGGTCTTCAGTCCTGCTTGTAAGAGCCTGTTATGAACTGTCCTAGCAGTGCACCTCACACCACTTATTGTTTCCCATTGTTTTTGTAGGTCACTTGAGGTCATCCTCCAATTTATGAGACATTGTCAGTAGAGTTGACAGTTATCTCTGCCATTAGAAAGTCACTTCTGCCCTCTACCTCGGTGGTTTTTTGTTATTGCCAGTGTCTCTTTCTTCATATTGTTCTTGTGTCCCGCTGTCTTAGAAACTTTGAGCCTGGAAGCAGCCTGCTTCGCAGTGTAGCCATCTGCCAGCAGAACCCAGATGAAACCAGGATTTAAAATAGCAGATTTATCTAAAAATACAGAGCGGCCTTTTAATTTTTTCCAGACCCGTATTATTATAACTTGTCATTTCCTTCCTTTGACTGTAACCTATGCCTTAAGATTGGTGTTTCTTGATAGCTGTGAGTTTCTGGCAGTTACAACAGTGATGACAGTGACGTGTGTGCAGCGGTGCCCCTGCCAAGAAGAGGAACCATGTGACGTAACACCATGTGCAGACATTTAGGCATCCTTTGGCTTGGTTCTCCAAAGCCAGACGTGCCCATTGTTTTGGCAATCGCATGATTAGAGAAACCCAACTCATAAGCTACAAAATACCCTGAACCAGCTAGGAAATGACAAGTGACACCTGGCAGACAGAACGAGCCCTACAGGAAGTCACTCAAGAAATAATCCTCCGCACATCCACTTTGACTGGCTGAAAACAGGCCTTATTTTTTTGAGGTTTCAGAAAGTACCCTCCCCAGTCTCAAAAGCCCTTCAGTTCACTGTGGTTACAAACGTCACAACTTGCCTTGCATTACTTCCCTTTCATGGGCACTAAAGGCTAAGTAATGTTACACATAATAAAGAAAAAAGACATCAAGCTAGGAGCCGACTGCGTCAGAGCTAAAAGCACCTGGATATTGGCCATGTTTCCATGGAAGCTGATGACATAATTAACCATCCTTCTCTCAGTTACTGATCTACATGGATAAAACGGCTCTATTACCCTTAGCAGAGGGGACAAGGCCAGCTTTATATAATGATCAACATAAGAAGTCAGCTACAATTGTAGTAGTAATAATATTTGAATATAACTAATACCTTAGGTATGTGGATAACAGATAATAGTAATGTATAACTAATAATGTAACTTCATGGGTTTAGTTAATATCTTAGTCATATGGTTAACAGCATATGGTGTAAGCATTTTAGATGTGAATAGACAAGTGAAGATACACTCTTGTATATAGCTAATAGTACAGTATGGATATACTATAATACAGTGGTGCCTTGGTTCTCGAACTCACTCGAACTCAATCTGAATATCAGAAGTCGAACCGTGAACGCCGACCTAATATAAATTGTATGTGCCAGGAAATAAGTCATACTACAATGCAATTTTTGCTTGAATGCCTTCTTCACAGACTGGACGACTAACCAAATAATGCAGTGCAACATTACAATAACTAACAATAAATATACCACTAGCTTACCTGTACTATTAGTGTCACGTTCCGCTCCGAACAATCCTCGTGTGTGCCACGCCCACCTCATTACCCTGTGTTTTACCCGATTGTTTTCACCTGTTGCCTGTTTCTGCCAGTATGTCCTGTGTATTTAATCTTTGTCTTAGTCAGTCTACCCCAGATCCATCATTAATGTTTACCCCGTGTTGGTCTGCTGTCTGTCCCGATCGTCTCAATAAATCCCCATTTTTGACCGATCTCCTGGTTCCTCTCGCCTGTGTGACCGCTAGCCTACTGACACCCGTGACAATTAGAGCATTTATGTAACTTATTTAAACTTTATTTTACCAGGTAAATTAACTGAAAACCAGTTCTCACTGCTTTACATGATATTTGGGAGAAATAGCAGATTACACCTTGGAACTGCCTGGGATACAAACGTCATGGGTGAAACTAAACTCTTCGGCCAATAAGGGCAAAGGTGTGCCATCACGTGTGCCATCACGGAGGCGGTTCCAGTTTGTGCAGCCAGGTGAGAGGTCCCAAAGCATCTAACCGTAATGCATTGCGTCAGGATCCATATGCGTTGCTTTAAGCCATCGCTGCAAGCAAGTCGAACACACCCAATGATCAGACTGGGAAAACAAACTGAAACGTGGACTTAATACAGAGGACTAATGACAACAACCAGAGACAGCTGATCAGACGGGGATCCCACACAAAGTTAACGAGGGGGCATGGCACACGGAAGGAGCAGACGATCAATGCAGGACAGGGGTAATGTTGGGATAAGATTTTTACTGTTTTGGAAGCCATTAGAAAAAATGCTCTAATTGTTTTATCCTGTTCATTTTCTGTTTACATGCTAAGAAAACATATTTAGGCGTAATTTGGGGGGAGTGGGAACCAATTAATTGGTTTAACATTATTTCTTATGGAAAAAATTTGATCAGAACTCGAACTTAACTTTTTAGGATTTGTTAGGGTTTATTTCACCCCGCCCCGCCCCAAATGAGGACAAGACACAGCGCTTTCTTTTACTTGCAAGGGAAACCACACGGTCTGTAGTGCGAGCTACAAAGATGTGGCTCCTCGACAGGGTTTATTTATACTTTAGAGGAAACATACTGATCAGGTTACATTTGGAGTGGGATGGAATGCATGGAATGCAATGGGACGCATTGGGAAGTGGGCGTGGAAACATACAGTAAGGGTGTGCAGCTGGGGGCTTGTCTGCTGCACAGGATAGAAAATTACTAGAAAACACACAATTACTACTGCTACATGGAACAAGTTATACAACTTAAGAATACACGTGAGTGATAATATGTACAATTTAAACCTAACAGGATTTGAGTCCGGAACAGAATAAGTTCAAGATCCGAGGTACCAATGTATATATAAATATTTAGCCTTTATGCTGTCATGTCAGATTTACAGTCAGTGCTGTTTCAAGACAGTTGCCATTCTGCTAAGAACTGAAAATAGGCTCCCCACAGCACTGCCCCATTTCCAAGAAAACCCGAGGCTGGGTGGACGGGGGCACAGAGACCAGCCAGGTGTTGCAACTTGCAGGACAGCAGGACTCATGGGCAGGTGTTAAGGAGAACAAAGAGTGGGTTTACTGGGTCAAAACAGGAATTGGGAGATAAACAGGACCACAAGGCGTCGAAATGGGATGATGAGTATCAGGATGGGCACAGGCAACAAAAGGACTAATTTAAATGACCACACTGGAAGTAACAAGACAGACAGGTACATAAATACGAAGACTAATGAGCAACAAGCAATAGACTTGAGTCATCAGGGCCATGTCAGGGAGGAGACGGGAGGGTCAGGCAGCCAGGACAAGCAGGATATTACAGTACTCTCCCCTCCCTCGAAAGCGTGGATTTCAAAAGATGTACAGGGAAGGGGACTAAGGGCACCAGACACCAGGGCAAACACACATGGTTAAAGGTGAGACCAGGCAGGAAAGGTCATAGCAGGACCAACAGCGTGACAGACAGTACACAAGACCTGAGGGGCAGAACCACCAGAGAGGACAGAATACATGGCACAACAATGGACAAAGGCGGGGGCCAGACCAGGGACCAAAAGGACTGTAGGAGAGACCAACACCAAACAGAACCACAGACAAAAACACAGACCAAACATGGGATGGAAGCAGGCACCAGGAACAACAGTCCTTGGAGGGACAAACACCAGACATCAACGGGGATCAGGGAGCACACTAAATGACATAGGGGTGGTAGTGACCACCCCAGGGCAGGGCTCTAGAGGCGCGGTGGCAGCTTCCCCAGGGCAGGGCTCTGGAGGCATTGGGTCAGGCGTGATGTTAGCCATGAGCACAGTCAGCTTCCTCCACTTCTTCCTCCTGTGGCCTGAAACAACGGGTAGAACTGCTGCAAGCTGCAGGGTGCTGGCAGGCGGAGCAACTTCATACTGTGGGGAAGAGGTCAGCAGAGTAGCTCCATGTGGTGGAGAAGCAGTGGGTTGAACGGCCTCATGCTCGACTAGCCTCTGGACCTTCTTCACCTTCCAGCGATCCACATCTGGGGTGAGTCTTGCTAGCATCTTCCCTGCACACCAGAGGAAGGCTAAGCCATTGGGGATCCTCCAGACTGCAAGATTACTCCACCACTTGTGGATGTCCTAGAGCAAGTCGCAGTTTCCTCCTTGGGGTGGCTCTGGAGGGCCCCGCGGCTTAGACAATCCATCTGAGTGACTGGACTGAGACTGACAAGACAAGTACAAAGACTAACGAATGGCAATAAGCAACAGGTGTGACTCATCAAGGCCACATCAGGGAGGAGACAGGAGGGGAGGTGGACATGAAAGGCATCTATTTCTTAGATGTCATCCGTATGACACAGGCAGCTGTGGGCTGGTTTTTTAGTTCCTCAATAGGTCTGCCAGAAACTTAAGCTAAATAAGCGTCATTCAACTCTGCTTGCTCTTTATAGTAATGGCCCGGGAAACACGGTATCAACGGAGCCGGTACAGCAGCCTGCTGTGGGACTTTGTATTGTTCAGGAGGGAAATTAAGATGTGACCTAGATTTTAACCAATAATTCAGTTCAAGTTATGAGAGTGTAGTAGTACAATAGCATTAATAATAGTTCATGGGTACTAAATGGTATTGTTCATCATGCAGAAAAAAGGAAAGGCAGAAGACAACAGGGAACAGGAACAGACAACAGTGTGCAGAAGGAAAAATGCTCTGGGGTCCAAGGTCAACTGGCTGCCAAACCCCCCAGCCCACTAACATTATATAATGCTAGTATAGAATGGTCAGATCAGCTACATCGTTGTTTTGAATCATGGCCATACAGAAGGACTGTATTTCTTGACATGTGATGTAGGCATTAAAAAAAAAAAGCCGGGTGACAGCCAGTGAGTTTACTCTGGGTTTAAAGATTGAATCACATCTAGAGCTCTTATTGTATAAAATACATACCTAGTTTTTGGAAACGTATGCACCTTATTTACTTCAAAGTTTCACTGAAGTCATGGTATGTCACAGTCATGCAAAAATGCTTCACAAGTTCCTTGAATGACTTTCCATGCACATTTTTTGATCAAAATGTTGATAGTTTGCATTTAGTTTCAGTCAAAACTTTGATACCAGAAGTTGCCACAGGAAGCCAGTGTTCTTTAAACTGGAGCAGCTGCACATCATGTGACCTGCCCAGAAGATGAAATACCACATTGCATGTAACCACGAACCGCCCTGAAAAACACTGGCAAAAATATGTATCTTTCAGGAGCCAGCTTGCCCCAGTATCCCATGACACATTAGATTCCATCCTCGGACAGGTTCGTGAGTCAAATCATGTTGGTTCTAGTTTCACTTCTGCACCTGCTGATCATCTTTTGTCAGTTTCTAATTGTGTCACTGGAGGATGCTCACGCTGACCAAGGCAGGGACACCTCGGCCTTGCCACAGAGAGCCATGTGAGTGTCCAGGAATGATCCCTAGTGCGAGCGTGAACTACAGATCCTGCATGTAGCACGTTAAGCATACTGCCTGCTTTTTACCAGAATCACACTTCACTGCTTATCTCGAGCACTTCCTGAGTTCAATTTGAACCGCAGTGTGATGCTACAGGGAGTGTAAAACAGAAACAGGGCTTCCAAGAAACATCTTTCAAGTTACCAGATGAATGAAGGTCCCCCATTTCAAAAAACACTTCTGTCTTAAAAGCACAGTCCTCCTGACCGTATGCTATATGATTCAGCTTCTTGTTTACTCCTGATACTGATAGTTTTGAAAGACTGTCATCAGTCTCTGTGCTGGAGGTAAAATTTATATGAAATTCAGGTGAATACCTGTCTGCCGTCTCGTTTGCAGTAAGTAAATGCAGACGTGAAATGTTCTTCACCAGCAGTATACAATAAACTTCATGTGTCTGTTACTGTTTTCCGTATTTCTTAGTGTCTGGCTTGCTTGTTTTACTGAAGTTGTTTCTCCAGAACATGTGCTTACTCACACTAAGCACTATAAATCTTAATAGAATGGCTTTTTTTCTTATTTCTTATTATTTCTATGCATTTTATGCTTTGTTATTTGATTTATAAGTTTTTTTATTATTGATTGTGAATAAAAAAAAGTGAACAGTAACACTCGATTTCTTGGTATATTTTTAGTTTCTAGATGATTTGTAATCCTTAATTGAGATTTCTTTAGAAAACTGTAAATTGTTATGAAAAAGTAAAAAAGTTATAACATTGTTTTTCTTGTCATCTGCCCCTACTACTAAACCTGGCTTCCTGTCACTAAACCCCAAAGAGCCTTCATTTGGAACTTCCTCCTACGCTGTCATGTGACTTCCTTCCACTCTGCGCCCTGCACTTTACAGTGCTATTGCCAGTGTCTTTTCCGCTCTGCCTTTCTGCCGCACCATCCGTCTATCTCTCTGTGCCTCAGGACCGCAACAGAGGTGCGGGACTGTGAACTGCAGTTTGCCCGAGATTATTGCTGGACTGTCTGGTAAAGCATCTAGAGAATCTTGCTACCTCCTCTGCAGCAAAGATGTTGCGAAGGAAACCCTCCAACGCCTCTGAGAAGGAGCCGGCTCGGGCAGAGAAGAAAAAGGTGAGGATGAAGGTGGGGAGGGACGAACAGATAAGAGGCTTAGGAACAGCGAGGGGGGGGGGGCGTCACGGGCAGATGCTTCAATGGGACATCTTCACCTGGGGGGTTTGGGGGTGGCTTGGACTCGTGCTCGGGGACCTTGGTGACTAAGGAAAGTAGTAAGCTTGTCTACTTGAATTGCTTCAAAATCCAGGTGCATGAATGGCTCAGAGACTAAAACACACGTTTCTCTTTTGAAACATATAAATAAAAGAAACTTCCATAGATGCCATCCCATTTCATATATAATATCTGTTTCTTGAAAGATTTTTATATCCCTGACAACTATAAGATCATGAGGCATATAAGTTTTGGTAAACACAAAATATACTAGTACACTCTGGGTTCATGTATTAATTAACCAGAAACTGTGTTAGTTATGTACTGATCCCATGCTCGTTCATCATTAATCAGTCATAATATTTATTTATATTGTATTTCATGCAGTTACTATATTTGTTAATGATTTGTACTTACACCAGAGGGTGTACTTACTGAGTTACTAAGTTACTTGTGCCCATCTCAAGTAAAGTGTCACCAAAGTTTCTAATAGGTAGCGAAATGGTTGGCCTTCTGCTTCCCAGAGTGATCTGAAAGCGGCCGTGAAGTTGGATTTCTCCTACCGTGTCTCTGTATTAGTCAGCGAGCTGCAACAGCTTTTGGCCCCAAAAAACTTCTCCCCGACGAGCTAACAGTGTCACAGGCAAAGCCGGCACCACTTTACCCGCTTTCTGCGGCCGGACGGATTCAGCGCTGGTGACGCATTTCGGGAGTGAACGGCAGCCCACACACTGCACACAATCCGACAGTCAGGAGCCGGTGCTTCTCAGAACAAAGAGAGACTGGTTTGGCCGACACAGAAACTCCGTATGCGCAGTGTGAGCTCCTGGGTCTCAGATGCTAGGTGGACCGTCTGGCGGGACCCTGGGGTGTCATGCAGATACATGTTCTGCTGGTAGCCACAGTGCAGGACACATTCAGTTCTATTTTACACACACACTGTCATGGTGCCCAGACCATGTCTAGCACACACACGCACACACACACACACACACACACACACACAAATGTCATTTATTTCAAGTTTCCAATATTTCTCATAGATTTTATTTTTTTGTTTATTTGGTGATTGACAATCAGATTTCATGGATTTAATGACTTATTTGAACTTTTCAGTGTTAGTTGATTTTTACTATTTACATTAGGTATTTGGGAGGGGTCCACATGCCTTTTGAATCTCAAAAAATAAAGTTACTTCCACTGCTGTAATTCCTCTGACTTTAGGGCTTTTTGGTTTTTGTTGTCCTCCAACTCCAGGCTGGGTGCCCTGTAAAAATTAGGAGAGTTCAGCATGATTGGTATCAGTCAAACAGAGACACTTATTGTAGTGCCTTCAGAAGTTGGTTGGTTGGTCTAGGGCACTCCCACTTCCTGCAGTTAGTCCTGCAATAGGAAAGGTGGGTGGAGATAAAGGACTGGGCAGCTTTGTGACTTGAAGGAAAATTTGCAATTTTGCATTTCCTAAAACAGAGCCCAAGCCTGATATCCAGCAGCCGTTATTATACTGCTTTGGTTACACTGATAAGAGCAAGTTCAGTTCTTACTTGCTCTGTGTTGATAATCATTTTCTGTGTGTTAGCTGAAACTGCCCATCGCATTGTTTTAGGCTGACAACATTTGAGCATCTACTGAGTGGTGTGCCCTATGTTGACTTGGAGCCAGCCATGTGGAACCATGCTGACTCTTTGTCTGAGCTGTTTGCAATGCCTTCTGGGAAGGGAATGAGTCATTATGCTTGCTTGCTACAAACCAACACACTTTACCTACATCATGTCCCACCCAACATGATAAAATAACAGCTCCACTGGTTCCTTTAATTCTTTCAAGCAGATATGAAAGAGTATTGAAAATCCCAGGGCCGGGGCATTGAATCCTGTGGGGGAAGGGGAAGTAACAACGATTCCAAGGGCCCATGAGTGACAGGGGCCCTAAAAAATTTGGAACATAATTGAACTGATCTGGGTTTGATTTCATAGGGCCCAACATCTCTAGCGCTAGCCCTGGTTGGAGGATAACCATGCTGTAAGTGGAAGGAGAAGCATAACAAGGATTTTTTTGGGCTTGTGACAAAATGTCACCATGTGTCCCCTTGGTAGATTGAGCCAGCTGGGGTCCCCTCCAGTCCAGGGTCTGAGAAATCATAGCCACCCCCCCTCCACTAGCCCTGGGTAGAAGGGATATTGTAAACAGTGCAATTCTGCCTTCTCAAGCATAGAATGATGTCTGACCGGTTAAGACCAGTAAATATGTCCAGGTGACGTACAAAAAGAAACGTCCCTTTTGGGAGTTGGACCGGCAACCTTTAGGTCTCAGAGACCCAGTATCTGTTTTTTGGTCGTGACATCTGACTCTCTGTGTGTGTCTCTCCCCCCCAGCTCTCACTGCAGAGATCCAGCAGTTTCAAAGACTTCATGAAGCCCAAGCCGTCCTCTCCTGTGGTGACTGATAAGGAGTTTCCCTTGGGTGAACCGGTGAGTTCCCTACCTCCCCCCTTCCACTCAAGAGACGGAAAACCCTCAAAATTGAGAGGAAAAAGTGTCAACAAAGTGTTGCGGCCGGGAGTGAAACAATGCCGTAGAAAAAAACTGAGGCGCTACTCGTGTTTTGTTTTTTTGCGTGTTTTTCATGCAGTACCATCTGAGAAATAGTGTTAAGGTGCACTGGTGCTCTCTGCTGCAGCGAGTGAAAATCCATTCTTAGGTAGTTCGAACGCCAGGAGAATTAATATGTCCTTCACACAGGAACCGTGGCAGGTTCATGATACTCTGTTGGCCAGTAAGCATACAACAAAATAATAAAACGCTTGTAGCAAAGGAACTTGAGAGAGGTAGGAGTCAACGCTGCACAAGCATCACACCAAGGCCCCAGAGGATACTTGGGGAGGGATGTCGCTGTCCACCTAAGACGGCCCCGCTCCTCCCCCTGCACATGATGCAGCCAGCACACCTGTTCCCAGGCTGCCGTGTGGCTGCCATCAGCGGGGGGGGGGGGGGGGGGGGGGGGGGGGGGGGGGGGGGGGGGGGGGGGGGGGGGGGGGGGGGGGGGGGGG
>JABFDZ020000002.1:20712005-20729954 GCA_019775955.2 Pollimyrus isidori
AGCCCCCCCCCCCCCCCCCCATCAGCACATCCCAGACAGCCGAATACTTCTCTAATTGTGACTGGTTGGCTTTGCAGATCTATGTTTACACGCAGGGGGAAGTTAAACTGGGCTCACCTTCCCCAAATAGCAGTGAAGGCTGGCGTGTTTCCCCAGGAAAAACAGGGACTGCTGCTTCGATCATAACCCCCCCCCACACACACACACACACACACACACATATTCTAGGTGGTATCGTAATGCCAGGGCACTGCAGAAGCCACATGCACCTTCCCTGTGCCAGCATGTGAGCAGGGGGGAAGCAGCTGGGGCGGAGGGGGGGGAGACGACCCTATATAGGGGTTGTGGCAAAAAGAGACAGGATATCCTCCTGCAAGCTGATGGAACTGAAAGCTGCTACAGCATGGAGGTCAAAGGCTTCAGCCTGTAAGGGTTGTTGCACTGTTACGCTCGACGGCCACAGGACGTCCTATGCAGCTATGGCTGATGTGCGCCAGATAAAACGCAAATCAGTGTTCAAGACTGATTCAGAATGTGTATGGGGGATGGGAGCATCCTGCCGGGCACATTCAAAATCTCTCCACTAGGGGGCGTGGTGTTTCTGAGGCCCCCGGAGGCTATGCTGGCAGGGAGCTCATAGGCAGTCTATGGCGTGACAAGAACCACCACCCAAGACCGCAGGATCTGTAAACTCAGATGTGTGTCACCCAGACAGGAAGCAGCGGGGTGGCTGCACCACAAACGGCCATCCAGGGGCTGCATGCGACTGAAACTGGGCTAGCAGGCTGTCAGACAGCAGCACTGCCAGTGCGACGCTACTCTGACAGCACCAGTGAAACCCCACTGAAGGCCTCTGTATGTTTTTGTGCCTGAAACACTTTAGTCAGTCAGGCTGGTCACATGGGGAAGCAGTAGAAGAGGCACATAGGCAGATAAGATGAGCGAATGGGAGGAATAGTTAGAGCGGGTACAGCCCACGGAGCAGTGCTCGACAAGGAGGCCACCTTTATTTGTTTAATCTTACTAGGTTGTTGTGTTCCCCATATCTCATTATGGATATCTTTGCAGCTGGTGGAGGACATGTCCCTGGAGGAGAGCGGGAAGAGCGGCGGGAAACTGGGGAAGAAGTGGCGGGCCGTCATCACCCGAACCATGACCCGCAAGACCTCCAAGATGGTGCAGAAGGCCCTTGCAGAGGAAGGGGTGTGTGCAGCAAACATGTGAAAAAACAATAATGTGATTTAGGCACTGAGAAGGCACCCTGGAATTTCTCACTAAAGCAATTAGTCAACAACATCAAAGTACAAAGCAAATTATATTAATAGGTAATTAATGGGTAATAATGTGCAGAGGAATAGTTTGACAGTGTTATCATGTTATAAAATAAAATTGATGGCTTTGAATAAGAGATGATCTGACGGGCCGACGAGAGAAGAGTATAACTGGCAGTAGATGCAAAAAAATACGGTGCACATCTCCCCCTAGTGGTAGAGTTCAGTCACAACATCCACAAAGGCCCGTAAGAGATTTGAGTCATATTTTCCCCAAACATGCGGGCATGGCTGCAGTTGGAGAGCGGTGAAGACAGCCCCGTGTCCCCCATGTGCAGCGACTGGACCCCTGACCTGACCAGCCAGCGGACTTCCATGTGCTCTAGCGAGTCGGAGGATTCCACACACCCAGCCTTGTCCCGGCAGCTGTCTGGCTGTAAGTGTGACAAACGCCTTCTGGACTATGAGGGCTGGTGGTTTGGCCATCATTCGGAGATTATCCTGGGGAAAAACTAATAATCTTAACTTTTTTGTAAATCTGTGTATTTCTGCATGCACAACAAATAAATAAACAAACAAACAAATAAATAAACAAGGTTTATGTTAATGGTAAGTGTATGTCGTAATTCTAAATTCATGTACCGAGTTTTAGTTCAGACATTCCCTGTTTTGTTCAACGATTATGATGTTAGTGGGTGATATATTTCTGGGTTGGATCACAGGCAGTAACTCTAACTGTAAATGTGGATCAAATGGCGAATGGGGACTTCATGTTCACACATGCGCCGCCCTGCAGGTGGCGATAGGCAGAGCCTGGACAGTGGCTACAGCCAGAGAGACAGCATGCGGCTAGAAGACAGCACCTACAGTGGGCCGTTCTGTGGCCGTGCCCGTGTGCACACCGACTTCACGCCCAGCCCCTACGACATAGAGTCCCTGAAGCTGCAGGTAAGCCCTACAGCAACCATATCTCATGGTCATCAGGACGATAGTGGCTGATTCAGCTGATTTCACTATAGCAACAGAGTGATGGAGCTGCTCTGCATAATAGCCCATTCTGAATGGGTTTTACCTTCTTCACATCCTTGAAAATGACCCAACTAAGGCAAGAAGAACAAGGTGTGGAAAAGCTTAGTGTGAGATACACTGAGGACCATCTCACTTGTGTCGTTGTCCCTGTAGAAAGGTGATATCATCGACATCATCGAGAAGCCCCCAGTGGGGACCTGGACTGGAAAACTCAACAACAAAGTGGGCTCCTTCAAGTTCATCTATGTCACCGTCCTTCCTGATGAGGTCACGCCACCCCAGAAGAGGCGGAGCCGCATCAGGCAGCATCGATGCAGGCCAAAGACCCTGATGGAGATGCTGGAGAAGATTGGCCTGACAGTGAGTGCAGTCCCCATTCGTCTCAGCCCCGTCACTGCAGCTGCTCTATAAAGACAAAGCCTTAAGGTGCATACTGGACCAGTTGACCATGTGTCCCTCTGTGTGCCCCCCCCATTCTCCCCTCCCCCAAAAGGACCTCAACCCCCTCCTTTCCATGCACTTTGAGAATCTGGACCACTTCCGGGAGCTGAAGGAATCCCACCTCAACGAGCTGAACATTACAGACCCTGAGCTCCGAACCAAGATCCTGAACGCCGCAGAGATGCTGCTTGACTGTAAGACGTGCCTCCACACGCAAAGACACGTAGCCCTTCACCGAGGGCCGCCCACTCACTGATGCATCTAAAACAGAAGTTGTTTCAGTGACCTTGATGACTGTAGATCTTCTTCTAGCCGTGTCAGTTTGAGCTGAGCCCAATGTTACTGTCAAAGACAATCCCATAATCCATGATATACAGAGCTTGTCATCAGTGCTAGAAGGTCTATGCTACTTAGAGACTCTCTGTGACCTTTGTCCCTGGCATGGCTAATCCCCCTTGGTTCACCAGCTAAAAGCGGCCTTGTGTTTCCAGTAGAGTGTAGGAGGAAGTTACTCACAAAGGTAATCCTGTAAAGTCAGAGGTGGAAAATTCAGGTCCAGAAAGTACAAGTCCATACATTTACATGCAACATAAACTTCAGACTTATCAGTTAGGTTGGTGCCCTCAGATCCAGACATGCAGTGCATGGACAGCCGGCCCTGGCCCCCGACGCGCCTGTATGCACGACTGTGCAAGCGCATGACGCATGAGATATAGCTGTAACCACAAAATATCAGCACCGTCAAGGATGATGGGAGAGACAGCAGAGAACATTCTGAGATCAGGGGGGGCTGATGCTGCATGCTTCCCCCCCCCAGCCGACAGCGAGGGAGAAGAAGCCGACGGAGAGGAGAAGACGGGCACACCCAGGGACTCGGGCTGCTTCGAGAGCACCGAGAACCTGGAGAACGGACGCGAGGAGGCAGAAACGGGGCCGGCGCCAGAAGCGGACGCAGAGCCCGAGCCAGAAGCACAGCAGGAAGCGGAACCGGACCTTGCAGACACCCAGAACCTGCTGGAGCGTCTATCAGTAGAAGACACATCTTAGGAGAGGTGAGTCGGGCCTTACATTGTATAACCTACCAATTTACAGACTGACCAGAACTCTTGGTCCATCCGTAAACTGCTGGATGTACAGCCTCCATTAAAGACCAAAGGTCCTCCTCCCTCCCCTGCCCATGTGCTCCACTTCACGCCACTGAAGTCAAGTTAAGAGACTGTGTGGCTCAGTGAGGATTCTGGTGGGTTTCTGTGCTGGTTAATAGCAACCTCAGACTGTCTTAATTCCTCTGGACGGCTACTGCAGTAACATGCAGCTTTACAACTGAAGGCAAACTGTGCACGATGTCCGCGGATATCCATGCAGGAATGCTGTGAAGTTACCATACTCACGCCACAGTGAGCTGCTCTGTGATCCCCAGCAATGATCGACAGGGCTCTCTTCCTGCATTTAAAACTTCTTCCGCATGATCTGAAGGACTCAGAATGTTTTTTTTCTTGTATATACTACATGATTCCTGTATTCTGCCCTCCTCTTGTGTTGTATGAGTTTTCAGTTTTTGATTGTCTTATGTTCATAACGATAATCTTACAGTTCAAAATAGTCATACAAGTGTAACTATTTACCTTTTGAATGTATTTTTTTTTTTAATAAAATACTTTTTAAACTGAATTTCTTTGCTACGGCACGTTTCAGTTCTGAGGTGAGACACAATTTTCACTCACTTTCTCTCCCTCCTGCACCTTTCAAACATTCATCCCACAATCTACATCTCAGCCACTCAGACAAGGCATTACGACAAGTCTGCTTTAATTAATATACACCGCTCGTTCATGTAAAAAGTCAGGCAATTAAAAGAAAACACAATCACAATGGGAACCACAAAGAAAAGTAAATGTAAATAGGATTTAAACAGACTCTAAATCATGTACTGAGTTTATGACAGTTCTGTTGTCACGGTAATCCAAGCCTTTTCGTTTTAGTAACCGGCTTCTGCAAACATGACAATCCAGGCCTACATCACCTGGCTCATGCTCTTCTTGGCTCAATCCAGCTATGCAAATAAACACTGTCAATGTTTACCTGCAGTCTCATTCATTTAGGTTCCAGACAAAAGGGCCCCAATGGGTGTGTCAATGTGAGCAATCAGAGCACAGCACCCTTTCAGGGAGACTGGGAGAAACTGCTGGAAGGCAGATATTGGTTGACGGATGCGGGGGACATGGCCTTAGGTCAATCAGTTCACACTGGAAATCTGATACCAAGATTTACAGCCAGACGTCGAACCGGGAGGAACCATCATGTAGAAGCATTTCAACATGCACTTCCCCAGTTTAATCTCTTACAATCACGTTATCTTCCTCTTTGTGACCCCTTCCCTTCGTTGTTTAAAAAAGGGCAGGTTTCCACAGATCTGCTTTTATTCTGAACGTCATAACCCACGTTGCAGGTGGACTGACTTCATCCATTTCACGTGTGTGGAGATCACATTTTCTTTGGCCTGTCCTGTAACCCTGGACACAGACACGGGTGGGTGCGGTTCTGTGCGGGAAGCAGCAGGGGGCGCCGCAGCGACGTGGAGGAGACCGCCGAGACGGCAGATGGCGGACGGAAGTGGGCGGGAGCACCACCGGGCGGGGGCTCCAACCGCCCTCCGGTCTCCTGCCGAGATGCGCAGAGACGGCCGGGTAATTGGCGCGGGGGGGTTGTCAGTCGTGGGGGGGGGGGGTTGTCAGGCCTTTTCCAGCCGTCGACGGTGCGCTTATAAGTGACCAAAACCCGACACGACAGAAACTGGGTAAACGGTGGCAGCCGCAGAACAGGCCGCACACAGCGTCCGCCGCAGAGGAATGCACCCGCGGTGCTCCGTCGCATGCGAGGCTCCGGCAGACAGAGACCCGGGGGAGTCGCCCTCCTCCTCAGGGGGTACAGTCACTGGGACCCCCGTCACGCCCTCGGCGGCGCCTTTCACAGACAATTTCGTCAGATTCCCCAAACATTCCCGTCCAGCCCATCGCAGGGCCTGCCTACTGGGGAAATTGGGGGTCAGGACTGGGGCCTGCGCCGGTGTCCAGTGACGGGAGTGGGGTGTCCTGAGGAAGGCAGTGCTTCTCCTCTTCCTCAGGAGCAGCAGCCAGTCTGGGCTTAGTGTCATCTGGAGTGTGTTCATTGGGGATGAGGGGGGCTGTGGTTCTCTGGAGAACAGACAAAGCACAGCAGACTGAAGGGGGCAGGAATGAGCTGTGGATCTGATTGGAAGGGGGGGGTCTCCTGGTAAATCCCCCCTCCCCTGTCCATCTCCTGCTATCCTATTTATTATATATAACTAGAGAACCTACCCCCATGCCCCCCACCACCTGACTGACATGGCACTGAACATGGGTCTCCATGACCTTTGTGCTGCTGCTATCTGGTTCCATCTGGACCCAGTGATGAGACCACACCCACATCACATCAAACCGAGATGCTTACAGTGATCTGTGGCGGGGGGGCGCTCTTGGCTTCTGGCTCCTGGGGAACAGCAGGTGTTTCCTCTGGCATCACCCCCCTTCGGTCCAGCACACTGCGGACGGCGAGACAACAAGCAGGTCAGGGTCACGGAGTGTGAGAGGGACAGACGGGGGACTGAGGTCACAACGACCAACGATTCTTGGGCACACGCGGGGAGGCAACATCAAAGCCAGTGGACGTGACCCGGGGTGCGGGGGGGGGGGGGGGTACCTGGGATAGGCAGGGCTGCATAAGGGACGAGGGGGGGGTGGGATGCAGGATGGGTACCTGGGATAGGCAGGGCCGCACAGAACCTCACAGCAGTTCTTGATGACGTTTCTGTGGCTGTAGGGGTTCTGTACTCGATTCTTCCCAGTCCAGGAACCTTTAATCTGTACAAAAAAACAAATAATAAAAAAATAAACAGATAATTCATCCAATAGGAATAGTTCCAGGTTCCAGCTATGTGCTTCTTTTTTAAATGTCGTTCCCTCTTGGTCATAAATGACCTACAAAAACATCAGGGGCATCTGGAGAGTAGTAAAGGTTGTGGTTTGGGTGGGTGTCACATGGCAGACAGGACCACAGGGATACGGGAAGGACCCGGCATGCACGGGCGTCTTTGGATATGCCGGATAAGGCAATCCTCCAACCCCCTATTACATCGGCCTGCACTCAACAGAGCTGCACATGCCAGGGGGGGTGGGCACGTTTATTATTAGCGTCATCGGAGATGGGCACAGAAGCACCTCGGTCAATCTGCTGGTGCCTGTTTCTCTCATTTTTTGTGCATTGGGTTAAAATAGAGAAGAACCATAAATAGATTAATCTTTGCAGCCAAATCTTGGCAGGCAGCAATTTGCTCCAAGGCATAAATAACACCCGGTAGTGTCAGGACCTGCGTATTTACAGAAACTCAAGAAGACAAGGTCAGCCTGAGCAGAGGGGACACAGAATATCAATCCGGCTGCATGGTTCACCCCCCCCCCTCCCCCAAACACAGCCTTGTGCCTCACAGCGACGGGATCAGGACACTCACATCCTCGTTGGTGGTCTGGTTGAGGGTTATCAGGTAGGTGTGGAAGCCAGTCAAACCCACTACTGACCATAATGTGAAGAAGCAGATCAACACCTCCAGCACAGTAGGGGGCAGTCAAGGCATTTACAACAGAAAGAGGCACAAAGCAGAGTTCTGTCTTTAATGCTGAGTGAGACAAACAGGCAGATAAAATCTAAAGTCTTAATCTACTCTCCATACATATCCCCAAAAATACATTTTGTATTGTTTAACCATCTGCTTATATAGCTATACATATCTAATTAATTTCTGAAATCATCTATCTTAATCAGAAAATTAAACCAGCGACCCTTAAGGCAGTCATGGCAAATTGTCATGGAAACATCCTTCTCCCTTTTAGTGTCCCTCGGTTAATCACAGGATATGTCCCGGGTGTCTCCTTGATGGTCGTCACAAAATCAGACTCCAGCGACCCTGTGGAGATGATTTGGGCAGGCTGAGGACATACATACTGGCAAACGTGGGGAAACAGGAACACAGACGCCCCTCACATGCTGAAAAACGTTCACACCAGCCCGTATCCCCCACCACCAAAATAACGGATGAAATGCAGACAGCTGAGACCTTTAGAAGAAAAGCCCAGACTTGTGTGGCTTTGTCATGGTAGAAGAGCTTCAGAAGACCAGCAGCAGATATAATGCGACCCATCTGTGAGCCACTACACCGCTTCCTGCTTGAATTCAGCTATTAGGTGGCACCTGGTTCCTTCCCAATGGATCATTACTAGACATCATTACTCCCCATTTCTGGCTTTCTGGATGAGGATCTTCACGCCTAAGTTTATCACTGTGAATTTCTTCACAAAAGATAAAATTAATTTTTCAAGGGTACAGCACCAACATCCCCCAAGAGCTGATCGCCATTCTCTTCTCATCACCAAGTCCCCTCAGAAATCAATCAACCGTTCCTCCATTTACCTCCAAGCCAGCTGCTCTAATCCCTAAAGCAGGAGCCAATCAAGCCGGTCTGCCCCCACAACCTCACACACACCAGGACCCCCCCGCAGAACTCACGCAGCACCACATGGACGATGTCGAAGGTGAAGATGTAGACGGTGAGCAGGGAGAGCGACAGCGTGAAGAGGTAGAAGTAGCGATAGTTCCTCTTGCCCACACAGTTGCCCACCCAGGGGCAGTGATGGTCAAAGCGATCTGGAACACAGACAGGGTCACTGGGTAACTGCAGAGAGCTGTGAGGAGCAGCACGGCTCGGGCCAAAGCATCAATTCAGGAAGAACCTGAAATAGACCAAAACCAGAAATGGGCCAGAACCGAAACCTAGAAAAGGGCCAAACACAGAGACACAGAAAGCAATTTCCCAGCATTCTTTATACGTGGAGACATGCGGCTCTCCTGGACCATCTCAGTGCTCTTCTACCAACGAATCAAACAAGTCGATTTGATGTCATTTCACAGCACCTGAAATTATATTTCTATGGAGCAATATACACCCAGAACAAGGAGCAGCTGAGAACAAACACCAAACAATTAGTACTGAGGGGGTAAATAAGTAAAGAATAAAATAAAGCAAAACAAACAATCTAGTTAATTAATCAAAGAAAATAGAATTTTAAAAACAGTACACAATGCATACTACATACAACTACAGTGCAAATAATACAAGTTGACAGATGCAACAAAATGTAGCCGTTGGTGCGGCAGCTGACAAACATGCTTTGCTGCTAATGCGATTCACTGCTGTAAATCAGAAATAGCGCAGTTTGCAGACATGATGCAGACTCTGAACCTGAGCTGGCTGAAGGTGCCACCCAGGCATGGAAGCTAAGCAGATGCATCCTCTTGCATTCAATGCGGCGTGACCATGTGAAAGTCAGCACCACACTGACCAGCGCCTGCCCTGGTGTCACTCACATATTCATATTTTGGGAGAGAAGCAGTGATCAAAGAGTGTTCAAAATCGACGCCTCCTAAGGTGATGAAATCTCATGTCCGTCAGACCAGTGCACAGCTGTGCACAAAGCAGGCTATTGTGTCACCGCAGGTGAAAGCGCATTCCACTGGCATAACATGCGGTCAGTTTTCATTCTGTCAGCATGCAGCGTTAGGAGATCAGCTTCATCTCATGCCAACAAGATCACCACAACAGAGAAAACTTTATGTAACCACCTGATTAAAAAAAGTCCATCTGAAAGGCTATTTTTTTCTGGACTGTTAATGAAAATATAAAAAATGTAAGGAACATCTTTAAAAAAAAAAAAATGTTCAGACAGATCTAAAATTGCAGCAGTTGGGATCATGTGATTAGGAGTAAGTTATAGCTGCCAATCATGGCTTTGTGGGCGGTGACCAGTGCAGAGCATGCTCACAGGAGCCACACTCACCCACACAGTTGTCGCAAATGCTGCAGTGCGAGGCTCGGGGAGGCCGGAAGATCTTGCAGGTGTAGCAGTACTTCAGCTTCACAATCTGGTTGTTGATCTGGACATTCCTGATGCGAGGGGGGGGGCGCTGGCCGGCCGGGACGCTCCCAATGGCTGCCTCTGTAGAGCAAAGCCCATTGGAGTCGTGTCAGGAAAGGGTGTCACCCCTCACTCGTGCTGGGAAGTGGGGGTGGGGCAAGTTGGTCCTAGAGGTGGACAGTTCTGGTCCAGAGAGTACAAATCCAGACCTTTCAACCAGCCAGTTGAGTACTCTGTGACTGTGACTCTTTATACTCAACTGGCAGGTTGAAACAAAATCTTGGTCTGGATTTGTACTTCCTGGACTGGAAAGTTCCACCTCTGGTTGGTCCCCAGGCCAACGCAGCAGATTATCGCAGTGTTCTATTTGCTTAGTGACTATTCCTACTCAGGGAAACCCGAGTAGCTGACAGAACTCACCCTGTCTCTTTTAAAGTACAAGCTTTACCAGGCCAGGGAATATTTTGGCCCGACTGGATATGCTCTGCGGCTATAAAAAAAAAAGAAAAAAAAAAAAACAGACCAACTGAAATCAAACAATCACACCCTCCTAATCTAAAAACGACCTTTCGAAGCCAACATCAGGCGTCACGCCCACAGGCAGCAGAGATCCACGTCCTGTTCTGCCTGCACTTTGGAAGCCTTGCAGGCAATACTCACACAACAGAGTACATTTGCTATTTACTGAAAACTATTTCCTTGTTAGCTTTGTTTGTTATTTTAACACCGTTTTAACAGGCATTGTATGGAAGGGCGGAAATGGCCAAAACATAACCTCACTGCAGGCAGCTTACTACCACCGTCAGCACAAACTTCTCAGCTGACAGGTAAAAATACACAAATGGCAATAAAACCAAGTTATAATGTACAGGGGCAAATATTCCAACTGTGCACCGGAGGTCGGAGCTCCAATTCTCCCAGTCATGAATAACCTGTCAATATTTAAATGTTTTATCTTCGACATTCTTCCTGGGGGTGTAGTGTGGCTCGGCGGGTTAGACTTCTCTGCCTCTGAATGGAAAGGTGCCGGTTTGAATCCTGTCCTCAGCATAAATGTGACGTCATTGTTGAGCAAGGTCCTTAAACATTCACACCAACAACTGAAGCAATAGGTAGAGTTTCTGAGTGCTTCATGGGCATAGTGAACTGGTTAGGGGTGTGGAAAGCAGAGTGCTTGTGCGTCTGCTTCACATCAGGGTCCTGCTAACAAAAAGAAACCCTGGGGGGGGCTAACTCACCGATCTCCATCTCTATAAATGCGGCTTCATCCGGCAACGCCCGTGGCAGCACCCCGGGGTCACTGAAACTGGTCCTCAGCAGCACAGCCATGACGAACAGGAAAAGCACGACTGCAAACACCGGAATGGCAGGGGACAGGTGCACCCCGAGGTACGGGCACCTGTAAGGGACAAACAGTACCAAGGCGGTCTCACTACAAAGGTTACCATTACTTCAGCAAAGATGAGGCATCATGAAAGGGATATTGCAGCAAAGCGGTTATCGAACACGGGACTGTGCAGCAGTTGACCCAGCCATCAGGAGGGGCTGTGCTGTGAGACCTCGGAGAAACACCTGAGCCTTTCATAATACTGGGAACCGTACAACATTGTTTATAAAATCAGAGAAGGGTCTCATTTCATGTAAAGGGCGTACAAAAACCAACTTGTTACACTAGTATTTGTAGAAATAGTTATTTCTAATCAGAATCACCAATCTTCCGTCACTGCAACAAACAAACTCAACGTGAAAGCAGTGCATCTGTCAGTTCAGCTGGCTCAGTGGCATTCCGGGGAAGCATTTTTCTGCCACACTATTATTCTCACTCACTTGAAAGTTTGCTGGATCACTCACGCTGGGAAGGAGCCAAAAATCAGGCAAGGCTCAAGGGCAGGAATGGGGTGGGGGGGGGGGCTACGAAACACTGCATAAGGAGCCAAAGTTCACTTCTTTTAGATCTAGTGCGCATTTCAGGCTGATAAGTCAGCAGATGTACAGGGCACAGGCTCGCCGGGTGCAGGGACAGGCCCGCCTCTGCTGCTATAAAACTCAGCACAGACAAATCAGGAAAACTTTCCACAGTTCTGTATCCCGAGCTTATCAAATTCTTCAGAAGAGATTGACCCGAGGGCAAGCAGTCGATGCACGGGGCAGACAGTGCAAGCCTCGTTGGGGTCCGTGACTCAAACACGCTGGCCTGATGACCAAAACGCCTTGTGTGTGCATCCTCAGCATCAAACCCCCACCCCGCCAGTGAGGGGCTGACTATCACTTCCCTGTCAGCCTCAGAACTTTTCCTGATCTTTCAGTGCATTGTCCATCTCACCAGATTCTCCAGCCATTTGCATAGAGCTCTCAGTATGTTTGCGTTCTGGTCTACTTCTGCTAACATCTTGTCACCATGTTGTGTTGAGTCTCAAGGCGGCTGTACAACAAAGCCTGTCAGGAAATGAATGGGGCACAAAGGTGATTAAGAAGCACTAAATCTGATGTTCGGGGAGTCTAGCTCCCCCCTGCCCTCTGGGAGATGGAGGACAAACAAAACCTTTAAATGCACCTGGGAGGCCCGTCCCAACTGTTTGTTATACCATTATTATTTATGCTCTCCAGCTCCACCTATTCTGTTCAGCTCCTCCTCCCAGCTCCACAGCGCCCCATGATGGCCGAGGTCTGCATTTTGCCTCACTCTACTCCCTATTAGCATCTGCAAGGCACACCCATCAAACACCTCACCGAGACACGCAAACCCACAAGTGACAAACAAGGGCCACGGTGACAAGCCAGAGCTCTTACAGAGGACCATGGCCCATCATAACGACCTAGACCACCGCTGGGCCAAGAGCCGTTTCCTTCCTGAAAAACCCAGACTGCCCTCGTTAGAGGAACCTGCCGAAGTAATCTCTTCAGATCAGAGCCACACCTGTTTTTACAAACAATAAATCCACAAAATATCATTTGCTAAGCTACTCTGAGACCCACTAACGCCGTGGCAAAACAGACAATCCCAGGCCATCCTTCTGAACCCGAGGACAATTTCTTTTACCTTATTTTCATGTGATTATTTTCAATTTGCCTACAGAGTCACAGCTGTAAACAGTGTGATTCTAGAGCATCGTCCATGGCAACGTTTGCGTCAAACGCCAATGAGGATACCAACCCTCGCTTCAGCCGACCGTAACAGGCTCCCTAAATTGCCAGTTTCCGGGTGACCAGCACACCATCGAAAAAGGAGGATGATGGATGACTGGCTCTTTTGGTGTTCTGCTGAAAAAAAAATGTACCAGAGATGGTGACTTTTACAGAAATTATATAAACGACAGTAATGCCCTTTGGCTGCCCAGACTGTCCGTGATCTATAGGACCGAATAGTGTTGTGGATGAGGCAGACTCATTAAATCAACCAGACCGGCTTGCTGTAAAAAATAATGTCTGATGTGATCTACATATCCATCAGTAGGGCTACAACCCTTGCAGGTAGAGTAGCATGTTTAAAACACTGACGAGACGAGAGCCTCAAAATCAATAGCCTAACTGTTACAGAGGGACGTCATACCTCATGTTTAGAATGTTGACTAACAGGGTAATTAGATTAGCCACAGCACTGGAAAAGTTTGCATACAGTAGCCTTAATCTAGTATCAGCTGTCTGTACCCCGGAGCTTCCTCGAAGAGAGCAAACCACATTCACCAGCTGATTAATTTCTTGCGCACAAAATCTGCAAAGTAAATAACAGATGTGACCTTTATACAGTTAGAGAAGCACAATGGACTCTGCACCCAATTGACATGACGGCAAAGTAGCATAATCTGCAAAACTAACATCTTGAGGTAGATGTAGGTGAAACAATCACTCATACTCAACCCCTGATCACTTTAGCCTGTGGTCAAAAGTCTTTACCAAAAGTCACAAATCTCCAGTTACCATGTCAGACAGCCAAAGTCCTCTTTCTTCCATGAAAAGGGAAGACAAGACTCCTCAAGGATTCATTTGTCTGATTTGTTTTTGGGCCGACTTTTTCAAGGCCATCTGCATATGAAGGACTACAATGTCACTGATATCATATGGCTGCAAATCAATTAGGCTCATTGCTAAGGGAAAAATAACCCCAGTGCCTAACCTAATAATACATGATTCAATTTTAGGTGTGGAAAATGCAAGCCCGGAGAGACAGAGGACCAGAAGAACACCTCAAAGTACGTCAAGAGCCTCAGCCACACCAATGAATGTTTTTCTGGTCCAGTCGCATAACCTTTGCGGCCCAGAAAAGAACGGAAAAGCTTAAGGGTGACGTGTTTCCTCCCGGGGAACTCCAGAGAGATCCACCAGCCCTGTGGCGCCGCGAGAAGTCAGTCTGCAAAATAGCTATGCGCTTAATGCAGGAAAAAAACGTGTTTAAGCAGGGATACCTGGACAGGATCCATGCTGCTCTGTAAGGACTCAAGACGGTGCCAGCTGAATCGGGTCTGGGTCCCAAATGCCAACGTACACTGTAAATGGGTTGAACACCAGGCACAACGCTCTTTATTTACCCGGTAGCTAATACACCGCTCTCAAATTTACCATTGCTAAATTATAACTTGCTGTAAAAACAATAAAATTAAGTTGCTCTAGATATAGATATCTGGTAAACTAGACTAAACAAAGATGTAAAGAAGCTCAACGAGGCAGCCAGCAAATGTACAAGTTATTTTTATTGCACAAATCCTGTATATGTTTGTGTTTATTTACAGTTTCTCCAAACAAAATGTCTCTGAACGCCCTGACAGCATGAGTCCCGCCCTGCCGCATAACAAACATGCAATACGGCTGCCCTCTTATTCTTAAGCCGGCTCCAGTGGGCTCCCAGAAGTACACTGCCTCTCTCCCCCCCTCCCCCCCAACCCTCCCCCTGGCTCTTTGTACTCCATGGCGTCTCGTCGATCATAAGATGGAAGGTGAAGACATCCAGCAATTCCTTAGAGATTCCATAATGAAGAATCTCAGAGTGAATCAGCATCTCTTGACCATTCTGAACCAGCTGGATGTCGACACACCCTGCTCATGACACTGTTCTGCCTAAGGGTCCTGGATTCTGAGGGTCCTGGATTCTATGTTATGCTCCACAATAAATGCCGCCCTCAGCCCTTAACATCTCCCTACAACTGGTTTTCAGGCTCAAAATTCAATGCCAGCCATTCATTACTTGCAGAAATTTCTATTTCTGGCTAGAGTTCCATCACGGGAGAAACCATCTGCATGCAGATATCCAAGCTAAAGATGGACAATCTTTCAGATTCTTCACAAACAAGTCCTGAGCGCCACTCCTGGAGTTCCCGATGACCTCACGACTCCCTCTGTAATGCAGAGGTTTAAATTACACTTGTTGCTGCTGGTTTAGTTTCCATGTCAATAGTCCCCCTTTGAGGGATAATTATGGACGACTGTAATATGAATACGGCACTAATAACCGTCTAGTTACTAAGCTTTGCTGGGGTCTCTCCTAACCCCTATAAATGTAATACCAAGGGCTGGTTATTGCGACTGACAGATGGACGGATGGATGGCCAAACAGACAAAGAAAATTCTGAAAAATGACTAAACTACCTTTCATGCATCATACAATATAATTTACTCTACCCACAATATATATTTTCAAATACAGTATCATGCAACTTCTGCTGAAAATTAATTTGCTTTTGTGGTGAGGTTTTCACCTTATGCTTCATAATGCCAAACCGCCAATAAAAAGAAATGTAACATGACAAAAGCATCCTACCCTACAAAGAATGTCCATTTGGTGCCCTGTGTGAGCATCTCAACCGAAACCCTTGGTCCAAGGCCCTAGGCGGCTGCCTATGTCGCTTACAGGACTGACTGCAAGAAGATAATACTGGATGGTTATTAAACTATCACCTGAAATTTTCAGATGCTCACGTCATACTAGTTTGGAAGATAATTCAGTGGATCAATGGCACAATGTGTGGCTGAACTGCTCCATCCTGGGCAAGGTAGATGGCAACTGAAGTGTTTGTGCTGCTGCAATAAGGCATCTATTTTGTAGACCACTGGTTCGCAAACATCTCCTCAGGCAAGTCCATTTAATTCCAGCTCACCCAATCACAGCCATGAATGTGAGCTCAAACGCTTAATCAAACAGCCAGGAGTGGGGATCTTCAGGAAGAGATCTGGCAACCACAGCGCCAGGAGGTATCCGGCACAGCCCGGAAGGTGACACCATTGTCTCCACCAAAAGAGGGGGCTTTCTATGCCTGAGAGGGATGATCATCCAATGGAAAGTCTGTGGAGACCACCTTGATTGGATCTACTTCCTAGGGTCAATCTCAGCATCAGATAAATTAGTTTATTAACTACACAAAAACATTAGTAAAACTCACAGGGCTTTAATTCACCATTGAATGATTAAAATTGAGTTATTAAAAACGTCCAGAAACTATCAGTGATCGTTTTAAGGGATAACAACATAATTTAAAAATACTAGTACTACTTACAGAATAAAGAGCATACAACTGAAATTAGATAAATGATGTATGTCACAGATTCCAAATTATCCACAAAAATACTGCTACAAAATAGTTAAGTCTTGTGGGCACTGAATGGTCCAAGGACTTGTCGAATGCGGTCCAAATTAAAGTAACTGCAGTGTTTCATAAAACATCAACATCAAAACACGGACAAAGGCGAGACAGGGGACCGTACAAGACGGGACTACTGGTGGGAGCACGCCCAGGCTCTCACACAAAGATGATAAGCGATCCCCATTTTTATTTACAGTATATCACTGCGTGACGGGCGCACTGGCAGCGAAGCGCGCGCTTCCACTTACTCGAAAGCAAAGAAGAGGGAGCAGGTGCCAATGATGAGGAACAGGGTCAGGTAGAAGACGCCCTTCTGCCGGGCCATCATCACACGTCCATCGCAGCAGAAAGTGTTTTTCCCCGGCAGCTTCTCCCATTTTCGGGTCACCTTCTTTGGCACCATCACTGCCGACATATTGATGTCTGGGACGGTCGCGGAGTAAAACACAAGAAAAAAAATGCCGAAAACTTCACAGTCCAGTAGTTTTCTTAAATTTCACAGGTATCTGTGTCCCAGGTCAGCGCGAAGTTCGCCTCCTTCGCAATCGGTGCAGACAATATCATCGCAATGAGGAGAAATAACCGACATGTTCCTCGAATATATCAGCTTTAGGAAAATTTTGGTTTGCAATATCTGTGCGTCTTTCTTGTACCGGGCGGTATGATTAGCTGATCATCTTTGATAAGCCGATGTTATGGCTAAAAGCAATAGCTGTCCCGGTTCAGTCGTATCATCCGTTGGTTCCGGATTCGACTAAATAATTTAAGCCCATTTTTCCTGAATAAACCAAATTTTTACGTTTTCCAAACAGCATCACAATACGACTAAATGCTCTGAAATCCAGGATATAAAGAAAATCCAAACGTTAAATAAAACACCACTTCTTATATGCCATATGTTATACATCCAAATGTTTTGCCGATTGGTCCGATATTACGGTGGAAATTCCGATTTGGCGCTTGTCCTATAGAAGCTAGCCGCGCGTGTTCGGGCTGCCGGCTGGCCGGCGTCCGCTGCTCAGCCGCCTGTTCCTGCTTCGGCCGGCGGCCGGGCGTCAGCTACAGGAGTCCGGAAAATTGCGTCAAAGTGAGGGGACTTGCGCTTCCCAGGAGTGATGGCAGACTGTCCGGTCTGAGGGAGCAGGAAACACGCCTTAAGCCCCAAACATCTCTGCCTAAAGAGGCGGCGCCTTGCTGCAGTGAGCAAGAACAATGGATATCCATAACTGGCACTGAAACACCCTCGCTGAAGTCACATTTACAAACAAAACAATGCTAATTTCATTCCTTATAAATCCACTGACAAATCACACTGTACTAAGAGAAAATTTAAAGGCGCAGTTTACCACATATTTTACACACGATACATTTAATCCTGAAATATTTTCTAAGCAGCGAGAAAATGTGGGCTGATAATTTATAAAAGTATGGTAAGTGGGGGGCCGGGTAGGCCTATCCGTGAAGCCATAAAGGTGGGACGAGTGAATCCTATTAAATGAATGACAAGTTATTACTGTGTTATGGGCAGGAACAGGATTCCAGGAACTGCCTTTCATATGATACGCATCATATAAGCAGGACCGGCGCTAGCCATTTGGGTGCCCTAAGCACAAACGCTTGGCTATACTAGTAGCCTATATTGTGATGATA